>JAQHUG010000195.1:1652748-1690795 GCA_028555095.1 Dicrostonyx torquatus | reverse complement strand
GATCCCCAGAGCCTTAGCCCTGGAGCCTGCTGCTTTGTGAGGTCCTAGGACCCCACAGCTGGAAGGGGGAGCTGGGCTGGGCTGGGAAAAAATCCTGTACCCGGGCAGGGCCCTGCGCCCGAATCTGGGGTTTTAATTCTTAAGGGAACGTAAGGATGCTATGCCAGTTTTTTTTTTAAATTTTTAAAAATTTTTTATTTTGATGAGGAATAGAGAACCAGACTACTAGATTTAACACAGTTCTATGCAAATGACCGTACCCTGCCATTTAGGAGATTGTGGGCACAAGGAAAGATTGTTTTCTCATTTTTTTACATTTCATTTTCTGCTTTCTGATGTGAGACTTTTGCTGTAGACAGGCCATACTTGTACGTCTTCTGACACTTCTCACAAGCCGTGCTCCTAGTATTGAACACTATTGCTCATCCTTTACCTCTTCCACTCTCTTCCACCCTCTCTGGATGTCACCTGTACTTCTGATTCTACTTTTATCCATCTCCTGCATAGCATAGCAGTTACTGTGTGCATACCTACTGGTGTGTGTACACGTGCGTGTGCGTGCTCTCATGCACATATATTTGCATATGTATGCACTTGCATGTGTGGGTGCACCAACGTGGCTAGGCTAGCTGATAAGTATACACCAGGGTTCCACTTGTCTCTGCTTCTCTAGTAGTACTAGAATTATAGGCCTCTTTCCCAAAGCCTGACTTCTTTGACTTGAATTCAACTTATTATGCCTGCAAAACAAGCATTTTACTGATTGAGCTATCTCCCTAGCTGACATTCTAACTTTGAAATAAAATTGTCTGCTTACCATGTTATTTACTATATATTACTATATTATTGTGTGGCTTTTCATGTGCATAGTTTATCAGCTGTATCATTAGTATGACTGTTATACATTTTATGTAACACATAGTAATAGATCATTAATTTCTTTAACAGTGGAAGATTACTCTTCTTTTCACAGATAAGTAAGTAGAAGATAGTTTTAAAATACAATTTTGTAATTGGTGCAAAATTGCCATTTATTCTTTATACTATTTCTGGAGGGCACTGTTAGACAGTGAATGTAGTATTTTGCCAATACTAGTTGATATTTTATGGAAACTTTTTGTAAAGTAAAGAAATGGACAGTTTCTATAATTCCTGCTAGATGTAGAGGGAACTTGTTTGCTTTTATTCTTATTTTTAGTGTTTCTTTGTGAAAAAGGTCTGGGTTATGAGGAAATGCTAGGGGATGGGAAGGTGACAAGATCAGATTTGCATGTTCCTTTAAAAGATTTCCATTCTTAGTATAGCTGACATTTGTAATGCCAGTTGAAAATTGGTGCCTGGCCACAAATGCTTGTGAAATAGTTGTGGTTAGACTTCATCTATAAAAAGACAGATAGGTAATATTAACTGAAGGGGTTTATTTATTCTTTCTTAATGTTACCACTCTCATGCATGCACACACATACATGTGTCCTGGAGATAATCTCTCTCCTTATGAAGATATTTTATTTCAGTGAAGGATTTAGCTGGAGATCAGTGCATGCCTTTTCTAGTTCTGGTCTGTGGTAGACCACAGTGACTTGAGGTATACTATTCATTGGCTAAAACTGCACACCAGTTTGCCTAACAACCTCACTCTACGTAACCGTGGAATGCATCAGATGCTGTGCTTCAGGAGGTTTGAAGAGTATACAGAATAGGGGGAAACACATATACAGGACAGGGAAAGCTTTTTAAAAATAAACATGAATATATGTTACAAACATGAAAATCAGAGTTTACAGTTTGTATTTCACTTAACCTATAAACATGCAGTGTATATGTATAAGAGTAAATGGAAGAAGACAAATCTTATTTGTGTAAAAACTTAAGACAAGAAGTGTCTTTTAAAGAAAATCTGTGTTGTAAATAAAGGTTGGAATATATGTTGCATGGAAAATGGAGGATGCTAAGCAGATTTAGTGACTGGTATGCACTAGAACTCCTAGATTGTAGAGTGCGCTTGTTTTGGCTATTAGAGATTACAGTGACTCAGTAGAGTTTTTGTCTCTTTCAAATCAGAAACATCATTGAACGTAATAATTCAAAAACTTGATGCTTTATAGTCGCCCTTTATCCTTTTTCAACTGTAAAAACATGAGTTTTCTGTTTTCAGGAGCTTGGAAAAAAATGTTTCCTTTTTTTCCAGTTTGACTTTATTGTTGTTCTTGGCTATACAAATGGAGAGGCTTTTGCATCATGCATTGGATCATGCCCAGCCATTTCTTTTAATTTGAGTATAATTGTTCCTTAGCAAATAATTGCAGTCCAGAATGACTTTTATTGAATTAGTGGTATGTATGAGAATGAGTTGGTTAGCTTAATCTATTATCCAGAGAATTGATGAAAACATCAGAAAAGCAGTCATTCATGGGGAATAAAATGCTTCTGTGTAAGTGGGAACATAGTTCTTGGGATCTTTTCTGCACTGACTGAGTAGTAGCAACATCAGGGTGCATAGCACAATTTTGGCTTAGAAGTTTTTTTTTTTTTTGATAATACACCTTTGAATGCTATGTTGGACATGAACACTAATTAGAGGTCTGTCTCATGGTAAGAAGTGAGATCTCACATCTTCTAGTATCACAAGATTTTCAATACACAGTTCCCCAAGGGCTGAATTGTGGCAGAAAGCGGTTTACTCCAGGATATTTCATCAGTTGATTAAGCTATCCTTAGGATAAGTTTGTCATTTGCACTGTTTGTGATAAGAGGTGAATAATATATATTTAATAGATGTGTTTTCACTTGCCATGATAGCTTCTCAGAGCATATCGATGTTAAGATGTGTTTTGTCAGGGTTGCCCTGGTAGGCAGAATCATGGGTGTGGAGCAGAGGCCTTGAAAATGGAGGGGCACCCATTTAGCCAATGGGAGCTGACCATAGAAAAAGTTAGAATTCTGAGGTTCTGTGTGGGTGAGTATGCTTGAAAGGAAGCCTGAGTAGGACCCAGAAAACACAGGTAGATGCTTGGTTGTTCAAAAAATAACCTACTTAGGCTTTGAACTAAAGGTACATTCAAATCACCATTGAGTTCACTTGCATGAGTACTGTTCTCCCTCACTCCCCCCCTCTTTCTCTGTGTAGGTCAGAGGATGATTTGTGTGAATCTCTTCTCTCAACATGTGGGTTGTAGATGTGACTGAGGTCTTCTGGCTTTGGTGCCGTTTACATGCTGAGCTATTTTTCTGATTATAGATTTTCTTAAACTTATTTACTATGTATATAGTGTTCTGGGCACCAGATCTCATTATAGATGAGTGTGAGCCATCATGTGGTTGCTGGGAATTGAACTCAGAACCTCTGGAAGAGCAGTCAGTTCTCTTAACCTCTGAGCCATCTCTCCAACCCCAGATTTTTTTAAATAGTGTTTTAAAATAGTTTATATATCTTAGGAAATTATAGACTTTTATACCACTTATTTGTTCAGTTTTGGAGATTGTTATGTTTACTTCTTAAAACAGGCATTTATTTTGGATATATTCATATATATCTAAATCATTTCATTCTCGTATATTATACAAGAATATAAACATATATATTAAATGAGAATATATAACACTTTTAATGTATGTGTTATATATATATATACATATACATATGCATATAATATCTCCTTTGTATTTAGCTTAAAAATAACTGGTTTTCACACTCCCAGCATTCCCCAGTTATTTGTCTATGGTTTGGACCCCGTGAACTTTTCTCTTTCTTAACATGTCCTTCAGTGTTTAAGTTCAGGTCTCTTTTAGGTAGCCATGTTGGTGAGACTTCCTGGGTGTAGCTTCTCTGACAGTTCAGGAGACACACTCTCACTACAACCTTCCTGTTCCTGGCTCTTAAAGCATTTCCATTCTTTCTTCCACAATGGTCCTTGAGCCTTAGGTACAGGAATTGTGTTATAGATGTATCAATTGAGACTGGGAACCCCAAAGTCAGTTGTTTTCTGTATTTTCATCAGTTTTATTTTTCTGTAATGGTCTCTTTCAAAAAGAGAGATTTCTTTGTGGGTGAGAACTACCCTTATCAATGGATATGAGGATAAATATTTAGAATGTAGTTAGGCATTATGGTGGTTTTATCCAATATCAAGGAGTCAGCTGTAAGATCATTATGCATACAGGTTGCATCATGTTGTGTTTGTATATTTAGGAATATATGTCTGTATATAGTAATAATTAAAAAGAGGCCATTAATTTGAGATAGAACAAGAGATAGTGAATAGTAGGGGTTGATGGAGGGAAAATAATATAATATTTTAATTAAAAATATGCTAGGCGATGGTGGCACTCGGGAGGCAGAGGCAGGTGGATCTCTGTGAGTTCGAGGCAGCCTGGTCTACAAGCACTAGCTCCAGGACAGGTACCAAAGCTACACAGAGAAGCCTTTTCTCGAAAAACAAGCAAATAAAAAATATTATTAAAAATGACTGATTAAAAAATTTTAGCCTTATTCTTATTTCCAAATATTTGGAGATGACTCAGTAGTAATCTGGTATGGAATAATATGAGATCATTTAATATTCATTATTTCCTCTGCTATTACTTCAGAAAGTAGTATCAGTGACAATCATCCATTTCTGAATGAATAGCTTCATTGAATTATAGCACATTTTTTGATATTTAATTTAAGAGCCGTATTTTACATATCCATTTTGACTGATTAAGAAAAAAGCAAAAAACATTTAGATAAGCCATAAAATAATTGATTAAGGAGTTCTAAGTCAGTAATTAATATTCAATATCTATAGCATCTTTCCTTTTTAGTTGAGTATGGATTTATTACCACTGAAGCAAGCTAGAAATTGTGTTTCAAAAAGAACCTGAAATAACTGATTCTTAAACACAATGATTTCAGAATACATCTCTTTTAATCTCTGTATCACTTGACTTCATGTTTTGTTGCTGATTTGACTATCTTCCATTTCCTTAGTTCTTTATAGTTAGAAAAAAAATATTTTTTATCCCAAGTTGATCTGTGCCCCTCACCCCTAGCTGTTTTCTTTTTTGTTCATTTGTGTCGCTTTATTTCATTCATTATGTTTAAGTTATTCAAAAGAAATCAACGACAGTACTACAGAATTCAAGTTTCTCTAGCTGAGTTTGGCCAGTCATTTAAAGTAACTTGAATTACTGCGAATGTCAAATTCACAGTTTCCCACCTAGCAGGAGGTTTGTCTGTAAATCTCCATTTCATTTTAGCCAAAGTTGGGGAATTGACTGCCTATAATTCTGAGTATAGGTAACTTTACTCTGCATTGAGTAATTGCAGGGACTCTCTTTTTAATTTTAAAGTCAATGATAAACAGTTTGGGTCATTTTCTCTAAAAACCAGTGGTTAACAAAGGGATATTTGCCATTTTATCTGGGATTATTTGGCCAAAGGAGATGTTTGGTCTTTGTTTGAAAGGTCCTTGTGGCTCTTATTTTAACCACTTTGCTATGTGTCTCCCACAGAATCCTGCTGCATCACAGAAGCTAGAAGTTCTGATGTTCCACTGAAATCACAAT
The DNA here is from genome assembly GCA_028555095.1 of Dicrostonyx torquatus. Lineage (NCBI taxonomy): Eukaryota > Metazoa > Chordata > Mammalia > Rodentia > Cricetidae > Dicrostonyx > Dicrostonyx torquatus. The sequence goes on along the minus strand of JAQHUG010000195.1, from coordinate 1,685,248 downwards.
GGAAAGTCTTGACTTGACTGGTAAGAGCTGCTCTGGACATGCATCTTACTTACTTTCCGGGAAGCAGTGAGGCAGTCAAGAACCATGTGCTATCAGAGCTGGTCTCAGCCTTTTCCCATTCGATGGATTCACCTTCCGTATTGATCGGGGAAGTGTGACCCCTGTACAGTTTCTCATGTCAGTGTTTTTGTGTGTAACATTTTAGTCTTCATCAAGTAAGTTAAACTTCTTATAGAATCATGAATTTTAACTTTTCAAAATCTCTTGTTTCATTACAGCATGTATTATTGGTACAAGTCAATCTGTTGAAGTTCTACATTAATTGCACACCTAACCGATACCTAAGTGGTTAATCTGTCTTGAAGTAACTTTTCATACAGTATTATCCTTAGGTAAAAGACGAACCAGCAGCCATTATTACCTAATAAAAATAGTATATACAAGTGTGTGGCTGTACCACTTAAAGTATAAAAACACTTAATGAAGAAAAGTTTCGGATTGTAAAATAATGTACACATGAAAAATTGTATCATCCTTTGAAACAGTCTGTCCTTCTGTACAAAACTTATTTTTTAAACTATTGCCTTAGATAAAAAGTTCTCTATCAGCTTTAAAATATGGCAATAATATTTTAAAGTTAGTTTTAGTAATAATGATATTGTAGTTTTCCCAGTCTTGGAATAGAGTATATGATTAGTGATACATGAATACTGTGTGGTGAATAGATGTTTTAAGATTATAGAAATTAGTGTGAATTAACATAACCAAATATATTACATAGTTCTATCACAGCTTTTAAGAAAGATACTTACTCCAGAATTTTTTTCTATTCTAAAACATTTTTGTAGCCTATTAAATGTCTAAAGTAATTGCATCTACTTTAGTCTTTGAAGAAGTATATTACTGGATGTTACTGTTATGGTGGAGCATAAATATATTGCTTCTATCCTTTTGAATGTCATTGTCTAGGTATAACACCTAATAAAAGCATATAATTTTATTTAATATATATTTATTGTAAGCACATTTAAGCACCAACAAAATCTTAATATGATTAAGAGCAGGAACAGGTTTTTGTTACTGTTTTTCCTCCACACTGTACCATCTTTTAAGGTTTCATTTTTACTGATATAAATGCTGGCTTTGAGAAGACCAATCTGAATACAAGCTTTTACTGAGTTAGTAGGCTACAATATGGGATATTCAGGAGTTGATTGGAAAATGTTCTATATGTTCTTTATTGCTAATCCAAAGGAAAATTTAGGGAGGCCTAAAGAAAAATTTGTGTCAGTGAGTCTCTTACATATAAGTGCATATGTAAAAAAATAAGGCAAGACATTTTATTTTACACATTCAGAAAACTAAGCCATAAATAAGCCATTTTATAACAAGTTTTGACTAAGTAGTCATGTGATCTTTGATTTATGAATGAACTAATTTTTTGTAATAAAAATATTTACAATGACTCTAAATAGAAATAGTAGACAGAAATTTAAATTGTTGATAAAGTTTAAGGTGAAATTTAATTGAAGATATGCTTCTAGCTTATATTTATATGTGTGTTTATGTACATCTTAAATATAGTAATAAGAATCAGAAAAGATGACATACAAAATCAAGAGTAATCTAGAAATTGACAAATGGCTATCAGGGTCTAGTAAACTGAGAAACATCAGTCAGATTAGACAAAGTTATGTTTCATTATCAAGTGTCTTAGCCAGTCTTGTTTTACTGCGAAGAGACATTATGACCATGATACTTTTATATAAAAGAGACCATTTAATTGGGGCTTGCTTGCAGTTTCAGAGTCCATTCTCACTATAGCAGGGAGCATAGCAACACAAGGTAGACATGGTGCTGGAGAAGTAGTTGAGAGTTAAATCAGTAGGCAGCAGGAAAAGAGAATGACTTTGGAATTGGCATGGGCATCTGAAACCTCAAAGTTCACCCCTAATGATGCATCTCCCCAACAAGGCCACGCCTCTTAGTCCTGTCAAATACTTACACTCCCTGAGCATTCAAACAAATGAACCTATGGGAACTGTTTTTATTCAAACCACCACATGGAGTTCCCAAATTTCCATGGTATGTTAGGGTAAAAGTTAATTTCTGTTTTTGTTCACAGTTATAGCTACTCATGTTCTCTATTCAGGGAACGAAACTGAAGGAGCATTACCTTGTGAGACACAACCTTAAGGTTGAAAGAACAGCAATTGTAGATTCATAGCTTTAAAATGACTGTGTGGAGTGATATGTGCCATTGTCTTTCATATTTCATTGCCCCAAACAGATGACTTGGTCAAAAATGCTCATCTGGAAGTGGAGTAGGTTCAGGTGGGACAGTCTGTATGTTCAAAATAACCATCTTCTGCTTTTATTTAGTGAGACAAGAGTGTACTTAGGTTTAAAATTACAATAGGTTTAAAATTCCAAGTGGTCCTTCAATAGGTGCATGTGTTTAACATAAATTACCTGAGCACAGATCCATTTGTTATGTGGAATACTATCTCTGCCTAGTTTTAAGAAATGAATAGCTGACATAATTACTAATTCTTTTTTGTTTGTTTTTTGAGGCGGGTTTTTTCTTTGTAGTGTAGTTTCCTAGAAATAGCCCTGTAGACCAGGCAGGCCTCGAACTCACAGAGATCTGCCTTCCTCTGCTCCCTGCGTGCTGGGACTAAAGGCGTGCACTGCTACCACTCAGCTACTAGGTCTCTTATGTTTGTACTCTAGACCTTTGCCCGTCGCTTTCTCACATGCACATATAACTGAGATTATTGTCCAATAATTAGTTTGAAAATGAACAAGTAGACTGGGCTGTCTGCAGTTTGCATATAGAATTGAGAAAGGAAAATATAAATATGCTCATAATAGTTTATGACTTAAGCTTTATAAGTAATTAAAGCTTCTTTTTGAGTAAGGGATTCAAATATGTAGCCTAGGCTAATCTTGAATTCATGATCCTCCTGCCTCAGCCTCCCAAATGCTGAAATTAAAGATATACACTATCTCCTCTGCCCCCTCAGAACTTTATCTGTACTGCTGATATGCAAAGAGAAAGAGGAGATAAATACTTTTTTTACAGTGTAATAATTTTGCCAGATTGAATTATAGCCTCTTGATTCTTAATTTCAAGAATAACTTTAGTTGTGAAGAATGCAAACCATGGAGGGAGCTGTTTCATATACTAAAGGATGAAATGCAAACACAAAGTTTTTCTAAGTTATTTAATTCATAAATTAATATTTTACAAACAGTTTAGGTACCTTTGTGTTAGGAGACATTTGAAGTTGCTGAGTTTATAATTTTATGCTATGAAATCATTGTATATGATAATAAGATTTCTGTAAGTGAAGATATTAAATCTAAGAACTTGAGAAACAGAGAACCAAACTGATTGGAAAACAGTTGAGAACCCAAACAGCAAATTGGCATATATTCAAGGTTTAGATAAAGAGAAAAACGTTGTATATGTGAAGTAATACAGTAGAAGTCAAAGAATCTTAAATCACGTCTTTCCATCTGCCTTTTCTCCTTTTGTCCTTTTCCCTCTTTGCTGATGACGACTGTGTTAGCTGTTTTTCTCATCACTGACGAAATGCTGTCTGGAAGCTGCTCAAGAGGGGAGAGGTTGTTTTTGGTTCCTGGTTTAAAGAATATAGTCCATCGTGGTAGGGCATGCATGGCATCTGGGTTCCACTGGCTATATCTCACTGGACCAGTTTACGGAGAAAGTGTGGGCCACAGGTAGGCCCTGTCTCATAAAGGTTCCACAACCCCCTAAAATGGCACTGGCAGCTGGGACCACATATTTAGTACATGGGCCTTGAGACATTTTGCATCAAACTAAAGCAACAGTTAAATGATAGTAGTTTGAAGCCCTCAAGTATTAGTCTAGATGCCATCCACTGAATATTGAGGGCTCCTTTTTACTATGTGATGGTACACTTTTTCTGTTACATGTATCAAGTGGATTAACACTCGGGATTAGTCATAGGTAGTACATTTGATTGCTGTATATTAATATAGCATTTTTTGCTGTTGGTTGGTTTTGCTAATAGATGTTTGTGAATATTTTCTGTATCCCTCGAATAATTTTAACTTCTGTTTATTTGACATCAGTCTGAAATGAAATATAATCAGAAAGTAATATAACATTGAGTTAAACACTTCCTATGCAAAATAACTTTAATTTTTAAGATTGTTCAGTTAATTTCTATATTTATAAACTACAGGGTAAACTGAGAGCAGTGATATTATTCTGTAGATGTCACTTTAATGGTTAAGAAGCATTTTAGCTTCTTTGTCCTCTTTTGATTTGTTTCTTGTAAAAGCTATTTATTTCTGAAATGATTCAAACTTGAAAAGAGAGAGAGATCAGGAAAGAGGGAGCCAGACAATTGGGTAGACATATGTTTTGAAGAGCATACCCCAGTGATCTGACTTCTCACCAGTCCCCACAGGTTCTGTAGCTGTTCAGCAGTCCCACTCTGGGGGCATAAAGTCATTATCCAGTTGGTCTTCAGGGTATTTTATAGATCTTACTGTAGCAAAAATGAAAACTGTAGTTTTCTATGTCAGAATTCCTGTACATTTAAATATAAAATATGTACTACATTAACTGAACACTATACTCACATACAAATTTAGTATATGTATATTCTACACATGTAGTTCTCTTCAAGTAGTTAAGAGCCTCAAGTTTATATTAGGGAGTCTGCATGGCTGTGGTACTATAACCTGCAAACAAAGCCTAGAATATGAAAGTTGCTCTGGTAACATTTGGCAGATTAGTATCATCCAAATTCACATTCTGCTTAATACTTCATTCCATTAAATTTAGTGTCAATAAGCACCAAATTATTATTATATATTATATTTTATAAATAATATAGTATAATGTTAGTATATAATTTATTTTATATTTGCATATTTATTTTCTCTCCAGCTGAACTCAAGAAGGAGGAGTATTCTTGAAATTCAAGGGTTTTTTTATGCCTTTAAGTTTGCAATTCACCCTATAATCAATAAATGTTAGTGGCTCTGAGAACTTAAAATGAATAGCAGAACAACTGTAGGTACCTTGACTCATTTTTCATGAACTCTTAATCAGCAAGTGTTAAGATGTGTTAGCTTTCTAACTCTCTGACTTAGCTGTGAACTTGCAGATGGAACACATGTGAAGGTTGCAGTATTAATACTGTTAGTTTACTTTGGGCTAATGCCAGAAAGGTTCACTGGAGTTGGCATTTACCTTGTACCCCTGGGTATTTTTAGGCTGCCTGTTCTCAAAATGATCTGTAAAGATGATAGTTAACAATATTGTCCATTGACTTTATATCAACTTTTATAACTTGAGGTATTTTCCTGTTACCTGAGTTTGCAGTTTTACCTCTCCACATATATTACTAATTTTAAAAGGTGAATTATGCAGTTATTTAATTGTTTTTTTAAACACTTTTGTGAGGTTCTTTATTACCAAGTGCCTTCTCATGATAAGAACATTTTCACTTCGTGTTTTAAAGTCCTAGACAATGTTATAGACACTGGATGCACAGATTTCTTGAAAAACAACTGGATGTAGAGGGTTGGCTTCTGTTTAGGGTTTAGCTAGTTTATGTGGTGAACAGTGTCCTTCTGAGTTTTGCTACACTAATTACAATGAAGTAATTACAATTACAATCAAATAAGAGATAGTAAAACCTACATTCTGTGAGAAATATGTGCAGAGTTGTATATTCTGCTCTGTGTACCTAGATGTCACCCAGATGGACATGTACCTGATACTCTGCTTTCAGCATTGTTGGTGTTACAGATCATCAAGTAGGTATACTGTAGAGGAATCAGTAAAGGTTTAATATCAGCCGTCAATGTCAACCCCAGTAATGCCAGACTTCTTCCTATAGCAATTACTTTATTGAGCAGTTGAAGGACAGAAGTACATAGGAGGACTCTTTCAGTTCATTTGGTGAACATTTAAATGAATGAAAAGTTTCAGGTCTGAGGTTTAGTTTTTCAGTTAGCTTAAAAAGTAAGGGGTATTCCAATAGTATTTTATGTGTACTTCACTTTGTTGGTTTCCATCCACCCCCTTTTCCTGTTGTTCTTTTTCCCATCTAGCATTCACCCATCTACTTTGTAAGTTGTCTTCCCCAAGTTCCTTATGCATCTGTCTTTTCTTCTAGTCACTTGGGCCCCTTTCTAATTTTATCTTTTATCTCTTATATTATTTACTCATGCCTGGATACCTGTGTTAAGAGACTCTGCCTTTCTTTATTCGCGTTGAGACTGATTCACTATTTAGACAACACGATGTAAACCTTTCTAATAAGATTGTTATAATAGATCCTCTTGCTAGTGAAGGTGTTCCACTCAGTCTGTCCGTCCATCCATCCGTCCATCCGTCCGTCCATTTGTCCTTCTTTTTTTTGTTTTAATGATCAAAAACACTTTTTTAAAGATTTTCTTTCTTTGTGAAAGAATATTTTATACATTTGAGTTTCTAAGTGCCTCTAAAATATACTTTAGATTGTTTTCTTTTTAGTGCTTATAAATACATATCCTTGTTTGAGCCTGAGAGATGGCCTAGTGGCATGCTTATGGGGCAAGTGTGAGGAGCTGAGTTTGGTGTACACTTGTAATCCAGCGCTGGGGAGCCAAAGATGGGAATTCTGGATGTTTCCTAGCCAAACAACATGGCCTAATCAGTAAGGTAGTGAGGTTCCAAGATAATGAATGGCCCTAACTCAAAAAAAAAAAAAAAAACCAGAAAAACAAAAAACAACAACACTGGAGGTTGGCCTCTTACACACACGGGTACACACACACCGAGCAGACCTGCATACACATGTGAATGTGAACCCACATGCACACATAGTTTTATAGATTGCCAGCTGCATAATACTCACTGCTGCTTCTTGAAATTTAATAGGCATAGGCAGAAGCAACTTACCATTATATGGATCACATTTTTGTGTTTTGTTTCTGAGCTTTACGTTAATTTTTAAAATCATGTGTTGATTCTTGTGACAGAAGGACTCAAGACTAACCAAGCTGAACTCACCTAGTCAGTATTAACAGACCTACTGTCCCGAATCCCACTTAGAGATATCAGTGACCTCTTTACAGAGGGATGTTATCAGTTGCATTTGTTGTAATGGGTAGCGTAGATTCACATGTTGATGGTGTGGTCCCTGGAAAGTTCTGGAAACCTTGTGATATAGAATCTAGGTGAAGGAAATAGGTCATTAGGGGACTCTCCTTGGGGACTGTGTCTTAACCCTAGCCTTTTTTCTCTCTGTGCTTCCTGGTTACCCTGAGGTAAGCAGCCTCTTTGGCCACACACTCTTGCCACTGTGATATTTGGCCTTGCTTCAGGCATAAAGCAGTGGTTAGAGGTGACCTCAGAAACCCTAGACCTAGAATGAATACTTCCTCTTGAACTGTCTTTCTTAGGTGCTTGTCATGATAAAGGTCTGACTAACACAAGGAAATAAAGAGAAGCTTAGAAAGTTAAATTAGATGCCTTGTGTCAGTTGGCTAGGATATTGGGTGATGTTAAAACAGGGAACTTTGGTGAAATACCAGATGTAAGAGATCTTAAAAGTACACCAAGGTAAGTGTATTCTTTCCCTCTAAAGGTAGACAAATCACTGAACAGTTTTAAGCAAATGAAATTGATGGGATTGAGTAGAAACAAAGTAAGGATTGGAAAAATAAGTTTAGGGGAGCTTTAGTACTGTCTTTGTTCAGGAGAAATCTGTTCTGTGTTGTTGTAAGAACACTGTCAGATTATGAAGGCTATAGTCTGGATATAACTTGAGATATAGAAATTAATGAGTGCTTACTGTGGGAGGAGTTGTGGTGCTGGAGAATCAAACCTAGGGCTTTGTATATTGTTAGTTGAGCACAGTACTACTGAGCTGCAGCCCCCAGCTTGATATTTAATTTCAAGGACTTCTTCATTGAAAGTGTTCTGAAACATAGTGGTTGCTACTGTTTACTTCTCTCTCCATCTCTGTTTCCCCCTCGTTTTGCTCTCCCATCTCTCTGTATGTGTGAGTGTATTTAGTTATTGTAAAGTTAGCCTTCACCATTTCTCAAATCTGAATTCCAGGTCTCTCTCACCTGAACAAACTTAAAATTCCTTACCTATAGAACTTGGCTAGAGATAGAATTTGTTTTGAAGATGTAGAGGGCTACTGTTCTACAGAGAAAGGTGATGGCAGCACAAGAAGGAGAGGCATTGTTCTGGATAGATTGGATTGGAAGTGGAGAGAAGATAGCCATGAGGCTGTGTTTAAAATATTATTTTAATTTTGTTTTTGTTGTTTATAGACAAAGTCTCACTGTGAACCCAGACTGGTCTTCTCATGATTCTACTACATCAGCCTCCCGAGTGCTGGGATTATAAATGTGTACCATCATGCTTGGTGGATGTAATTGTAAATTTGAGATGAGCTTGGAAGAGATTTGGAAAGAACTAAACATTAGGGAAACCTGGGGCTGAAACTTTGAAAACTGGTAAAAGTGTATACTATACCTAAAAATAGAACAATGGCAAGACTTAATTGTTTATAAAGGAAAGCAAAACAAAGTCATAGACCACAGGAAAAAGAGTGTATGACTAGGGAAAACAGAAAAGTGAGTAATGATGGATAGTGAGAAAAATCTAAATGCTAAAGTCTTTAGGCTAGTGATTTATAGATAAGGAAGTTTGGAGACGTTTTTCATCAACTGTTGACTGCCAGTCTTCATAAAATAATCTGTAGGTACTTAGAAATTCACTCTCAGGGAAACTAGAACTTGTTTTCTGTAAAGGTAATTTTAATCTTTTTTTGGATGCTGCCTTCGACTGTTTCAAATCAAGACTTATCCAGGTCTTAATATCATTTCCTCGCATGCACTGCAGTGACTTCGAATGTCATCGGCAAGCACGCTAAATGCTTCACCCACAGAACTTACATTATTATCATTGGCATCACAAGGAGGTGAATAGTGGGTTCCTGTCATTGCCAGCTTTTCTTTTACACAAAGTGTAGGAATACCTTACGTAAAGTCTACTCTTAATAAAATTATTTTTCAAAACTCTTCACCTGCATGTGCAGTTTCTGGGCTCTGAGTCAGATACGAAGTCACCTGTTTTCACCTGCAGATGATGGTGGCAAGAGTATAAAAGATGCACTCCAGGTAATAACAGTGTCCGTAAGAGTGGTAATTGCAACTTTTATTTACACTTTATGTGCTGAGTTTTCTGCCTGTGTATGTGTTATTGTTATTACTTGAGACAAGGTCTCCTGTGTAGTCCTGGGTGACCTGGAGTGCTGATCATCAGACTGGCCTCAAACTCAGAGAGGTCTGCCTACTTATTATGCCTCCTGAGTACTAGGATTAAAGGCATGTGTTATTAACATACCTGGCTGTATATATTTTTATGCTTATAATTTTCCATTGTAGTTTCTGTAGTAAACTTTTAGAGGTAGATATCCATTTTTCCTGTTTAATATATTAAAGAACTGAAAAGCTCAAGGCACTTTTTATTTGAGCTTCTTGACTAATAAAAATGCAAAACTAGGATTCAGCTAATAAAAATACAAAACTGGGATTCAATTCCTATTTGAAAAGATAGATTCATATTTTATAAATATCTTGTTATGAATTTCATCCTTACCATGTAGATTTGGTTTTTAATGTTTATTTTTATTTTAAAAATACTTAATATTCAAACATATGTTGTATTTTAACCAAATCTTTGACTTTTAAAGACTTTACCATGCAGTTTTTTTTTTAATGTGTTTGAAAGCTGACTTTTACGTGTGTGATGGTAATATTCACCCCAGAGTGAAGCACACTGCCTCATTGTTTCTTTTTCTTCTCTATCAGCTTGGAAGAATGCACTGACACTTTCTTCACTGGAATTTATTATGGAAATGAACTCAGTTGCTTTATACTGTTACATATATTGTTGTTGCTTATGTTACCGTAGCATTTTATAAGAGAGGGACTTGCTGTGTAACCTAGCAAAGCCTTAAACTTTAAATTTTCCTGCCTCTGCCTCCTAAATGCTAGAAGAGCAAGTGTGCATCACAACGACTTGCTAAGGAAGGTTTTGTTTGTTTTGGAATACGGAGTTACTGTGTAGCCAGGCTGTCCTCAAACTTAAAATGCAGTTCCTGTGGCCTCCACCTTCTAAATGCTGGGATTATAGTCATGTACCTATGTTGTCTTACCTTTATGTATTTTCAATTTTTATGTAATCTTGGTGAAAGATAGGTTCATATTTTATAAATATCTTGTTATGAATTTCATCCTTACCATGTAGATTTGGTTTTTAATGTTTATTTTGCATATTTTTATTTTAAAAATACTTAATATTTATACATATGTTGTATTTTAACCAAATCTGTCTTCCATTCTCTCCCATCCACTCTCCTCCGCAATTACACCCTCATGTTTCCTGTACTGAAAAAATCTACTGACTCCCTTTTTGTGCAGTTATGTGTATGGATTTGAAACCATCATTGGGGGCACAGGTAGCCTCTTAGAGCCTGAGAAAACTATCTCTTTCTCCCCCAGCAGTCATCAGTTGCCATTTGTGCCTTCCCCTTTCTGAACTTTTGGCTGGCTTGATCTTATTCAAGTCATGTACATATAGTCCCAGCTGCTGTCATTGATTTGTGCTGTTATGTCCAGCAAATACTATTTCATTGCAAATGAATGTTCCTTCTGATCTCCTGTTCTGTGATATCACTGAGGCACTAATTATGTAAAGAAAAGAACTTGGAGCACTATAGTGCTGTGTAGTATTAACAGTGTAATAGCACTAGATTTTTTCCAAAGGGTTATAATATTTAATGCATATCCATTATTTATGTATCCTATCCCTCATCAAGTCAACTTAAATTTTATAGCATTGAAAATAAATTATAGGCATCATCATATCACCTCCTAAATACTTCACGTTATTTATCATTAATTATAGTTAAATATTTATATGCATGTATTTTTTATTTAAAATCTGCATTTGCTGACATGAATGAATAGTACACCAGTGAAACTGAATCCCAGTAATCATATAAGGCCCTAAAGTGCCTTTTTAGTCCTTTTTTTTTTTTTTTTAGATGTAGGAAGTAAGGCATAGTATAGAAAGTTTATCTGCTCCAGTTTATACTGCTGATTGGTTCACAGAGCTGGGATTCAAATCCTATTTGGCTGCAGGACTTGCCCTCCTAACCACATAGCACTGCCTTTAGATATCTTTACACTTGTTGATATTTCTACTTCTATTCAGTGCGCAGGCAATGCACATTTAAATGTGTAGACACAGAAACTGATACACTGGCTTTAGTGAGAACAGAAATGATGTTCTAAGAATACATTGGTTCCTCTTGACACAGTAATAGAAATCAAGAGGATCATTTTACTTTGACAAAGAAGTTCCCTTACCAGACTACGAGGGTGAACCACTGCCTGGTGATGTCTTTGGCATCTTTTGTAAGTGGTTTTGTTTGTTTGTTTGTTTTTGTTTGTTTTTTGAGACAGAGTTTCTCTGTGTAGCCCTGGCTGTCCTGGAACTCACTCTGTAGACCAGGCTGACCTCAAACTCACAAAGATCTGCCTGCCTCTGCCTCCCAAGTGCTGGGATTAAACTGATAGAGAATTTCCTAGTGACAATGCTGAGGTCCAGGAAATTCCAAAAATACCATTAGAAAAATTAAGGTTAATTACACTCGATATTTTGTACTAAATAAATTTTTGCTTATTGTAATTAATCGAAAAGTGTTCACCTATGTGTGAAGAGGGAATCCTTCAGAATTCCCATTATCTTTATACCCTAGGCTTCAAAATAAGAGGATTAACATTAACTATTTTAGAATTTATATAGTTATGAAATTTATAAAAATTTCAACATGTGGGCTGACTAGAATTTGGTCTTCCTAAACAAAATGCCTAAAAGTACAAGGATAAGAAAACAGTGTATTTTTAAAAACAGGAAGGTTTCAGTAGGCCATTTCAGTAAAGCCCCACTTTCTTTTCTGTATTGTGTTTATTCTACAAAGCATATATTAAAAAATGAATAAGATTCTTCTCCTTTTAGTATTCAAATGATGAAAAAACTGCTACCCTGTAGTTTGAAAAATAATCCTAGTATTACTTAAAACTGAATTTGAAAAAGCAGCATGCTGTTAGTAAAACTTAGCCAGTCACTAGAGGGCAGAGAAGCACTGTTCTTATGCCTGATTTGAAATTTTCTGTTTTAAAAATTGCTGAACATGATAGAAAGATAAATTGATGCACAACTGAATAGAAGTTTCTTTTTTATTTTTTTGTATTATTGTCTTGTAAAATCCAATGACATGCTTCTCACTGAGCTGAAGGAGCTTTTCTGGCAATTGCAGTGATAGCTTCTCAAAGGGTATGGTTATTTGACTGTAAGTATTGCTCAAGAGGACTTAGAAACACTGATGGTTACAAACAATGTGATCAATTGTAAATGGAGTGTCCTGAAATAGGACTGTAGTATATATAGATGGTTAGGTGCAACTATGATTCGATTCTTTATCATTGTCTCTAAGAATTCACTGAAGTGTGGTATGTTTTCATTTTCCTGATCAGCTGAAATATATTGAATCATTAATTAAGACCTTCAAATGTCAGAGTCGTAAAAGTAGATGAATTAATTCTCTTTCTAAAATCCTATCTATCTATCTATCTATCTATCTATCTATCTATCTATCTATCTATCTATCTATCTAATCTATAAACCCTATTGAGACAGGGTTTCTCTGTGTAGCTCTGACTGTCCTGAACCTTACTCTATAGAGCAGGATGGCCTTGAACTAGACAGCCATCTATCTCTGCTTCCTAGGTGCTAGGATTAAAGAAGTGCACCACTACCACCTGGCCTAAAATTTTTATGTTTGATTTGGTGACTTCACTCATTTTGTTTCTGTTCTAAATTATCTATCATCTGGATGTACTTTTATTCTGTTTTTTTTCTGATATATTTAAAAATATTCTTAGTAACCTATCTTGTTATTGCCCTATAGGATAAAAAAAAATTACCCTAAAGTAAGTAGAATTTGAATTTTATTTAGTAAAAAATCTGTGTATATATGATATACCTTTCTAATAGGAACAGCACAGGATATCAGGAAAAATACTGAATTTTGGAGTCCGTTTCGGTGCTCTAGTTTTTCATTTGTTTGTGACCTTGGGCAAATCACATTACCTCTGATTTTCACATTCAAAATTGGAAAAATGGTATTTTCTTGTCTGAGGCCAGGTTGCTTTGAGCATTGTGTGTGGACCTGGTGAAGATGAATGTTGATAGTAAAGGTACATGATCAGGAAACTTCAACAGTTACTTTTAAACAGTTGCTTGTATTGCTAGTTTAATATGACAAGAACACCACTGCTTCATAAATAGTACCATAAATGTGGACTCCAAACCAAACCGCAAATTATGATTGCAGATTTCTCTGTCTCTGACTTTCTTGGCTGCTTAATCTCTGCAACTCTGTCAGTTCTGTATGTCTATCCTCTGATTATCTTTGTGTTTCCCCTCTCTGTGTTTCTCCTGACTGTCTCTGCTCTTTCTCTGTTTTTCTTGTCCCAGGCACCCTAAGGAAGACCCCAAGCTTCTAGCAGATGATATCATCTCCAGCATGTTATAGATGGGAAGGATTCCCTGGGATATTGAGAAATACCAGAGGCGAATTGTTCTACTGTAGTAAGTCAATCAGCATTTATATAGTGACTGTTGTTCAGAGTACAGCTGCTTATACCTTGGGAGAAAAGTAGTAAAGCTAGAGTACAGTGCAAAAGACACAAGTCTTTCTTCTCGGGGAACCTGGTAGGGTGGTCCCACATGCAAATGAGAACATTTTTAAAGCTGACAAAAATTATATAAATAAGTTGTATTGTTTGCATGCTAAAGGGACATATGGTTAATACTACATAAAGATCAGGTGGCATTAGCCAGATTTCTCACATGAGTTTAAAATGTGAGTTTGAAATATGAATGAGAGAGCAGTAAGGAAAGTATGGAAGTTATTTCTGCAGGCCTTTGGCTAGTGTGCTCACTTGCCTCAGGGACTCAGATAAGCTCAATAAATTTTGGCCTAGCAAAACTTAACCTTTTAGTCACTTAGAGAAGTTGGTCAAGATGGTGTTTGTTGTCACTTTTAGAACTTAGTATTTAGGCTAAACTGTGAGTATGATTAGTAAGAAAGTTATGAAGTTAGCAGACACTTAGAACGTTCCTTGTGCAAAGGTAAAATAGAGAACTAGCATCGAACTTGTTTGTTTTATTTTTATTCTGGGTATTGCTTTTCTGTTGTATTTAGCAACGCTACCTAGTGCAGCATACCGTTTAGATGTGTATACATACATCCTAGTGCTGCTAGCTATGTACTGGGCAGCTACTAACCTGTACAGCATCTCAGTTTCCTTGGATGAAAATCACAATTGAAAATCTTTACCTTGGATAGTTCTATGAATTAAAAGTTATGACATTTTATAAGGTTTTAAATCATATTTCTTGAAGATACTAAAAAGTAACTTTAAAATTGTTTTTTAAAATACTAGATTGTTTCTGACAGCTTTTTTAAAAAATGGAAGTTTCCCCAGAGTTCTAACAAAATGCTACATATACATACAAGGAGTATTTATTGCATGTAACTGAAGTATGAAGAATAACATAGACATGAATGAGCACCTATCCTGGCTGAGGGAGTAAACATAGTGTCTTTATAGTTCACTGTGTGCTCTGCTAGATACTACCTCGTGAATGTCGGACATAGGACTCCCATGCTTTTCTTGAGTGTTTTTTACTCATTTTTACTCTGACCATTTATTAATAATGATCAGAACTGTTTTATAGCCTTTCACTGTGTGAAAATGACACATTTCACTTTCTTTCAATGCCTATTTGCCATTTCATGTGTGTGTGTGTGCAAGTGTGCATGCATGTGTGTGTATGCATATATGAGTACTGTGTTTGTGTGTATATGAGTGCCTTGGTGTTAATTGTAGGAGGAGTTCTGAAATGCTCAGCAGATTCTGTTTCAGTGTTTGTGAAGAACTGCTAGGTCGAAGGTGTGCTCAGCTTCAGAATCTGCAAAATAGCCCCGCCGCTTTTTCACGTTCACTGAAATTGTTAGGTTTCTGTTTAGATTAATGCCGTATCTTTATGTCCTCTGAGGTTATTTCTGTTTTGGAGGGCAGGGGGTTTTCTTTTTTTAAGATTGATTTTTCTGTGACAGTATCCTAACAATAAGCTTGATAATCCTTATTTTTAAGTGAGTTCTGTTGGAGAAGTGGCTGTAGTCACAGATCCTCTCTAGCCAAGTTGAATGTAGACGTCCGCCAACGGCTGTGGTTGTTTGCTCAGCAGCAGCTTTTCTCCAAAAATGTGACAATACAGAGCTCACTTAGGGTGAATGAACTTCTCCAGACAGCGTGTGCAGAGGAATGTGTGTGCTTTGTACAAGTTTCTCTTCCCCAATTCGAGCTGAGATAGTGACACGCAGAGGGTTTTTTGCCCACTGCAGTGATTTAAACTTGACTGCTGTTTGCCTCAAGAAAGCTCTAAACCCTTGAGCGTATGACTCCAGGTGTACTTGCCAGTCTCTCCTTTTATATTCGTCACTCACTTTTCATTTTCTTAGTAATTCTTCTGGTATCTATTACATTTTTACACAGTTCATTTCAACTTTAGTATCCAAAGTTGTTTTTGATCTTGTGATATGAGTAGTACTTAGTGGTCTGTAACTTTAGCTGACAGTATCAGTGTTTTACCGCTGTCAGGCACTACTTATGCATCAGCATTCTGAGACTCCTGCAGAGGGATACCACGGTTTAAACTACTAGGGCTGCTAGTACTAAATAGCTAACAGTTGTTTGTTGAATATAGAAAGAAAGTTGTAAATGCAGTATGCCCTCATATATCAGTCCTCTGCTCGGCAACAGCCATTTCACTAAATGATTGAGTATTGAAAGTAGCTAGTAGGTGGCTGTGTTAAAACACAAGCAAATAAATAATGTAATCTTGATCTTCACTCTTGAAAAATACGTTTTCTAATTAAGATGAAAAATAGTTGCTGTTGTCCTGGCTCTGTGTCAGCAGCCAGAATTTGTGGGCCTAACTGGGCTTTAGGTCCCTATTTGCATCACAGCAACCTGCTTAGTTGTGTCTCATGACCGTAACATGCAGGTCATACATTGGACTTCCCTTTCGTTGCTTAGGATTGGTTTGTTCTAGAGAAAGAATACATTTTTTTCTTTTTTAGACTAAGTATAATAAATGCCTTGAGTTTCCTACTTCATCAGCGCTAAAGCTTGAGTTCTGCCCTCTTGCCCCTACTTCCTACCCCCATCCCTATGGTTGTGACCAGACTGATCCATCCTACCCCTTTTCATTTGCTGTACCATTTAATCCCAGGTCTTTTCTCACACTCGTTGACCATTTTTGAATTGTATTAGACTTTCCTGGAGGTGATGGATTTGTGTAACTGTTGCTGGAAGCAAGTTGTTCCTGGCTTTCTGCTCTGGTTCTTCCCCTAACAACTCCTGCTAAATGGCATAGAGAGGCCAGATTCCATTCCTTGGTACCCTCCCTCTGTCTTCTCACGCCTATTGAAGCTTGGTTCTTAGAATTCTTATATGACGTAGTTTTCAAACTTTGAACTAAGCACCAAAAGTACATGATGCCACAGACCAGGCTGCTAAGAATAAGGCATACCTCAGCTTTCTGTATATCCTAAGCATCTCTGCCAGGGTCCCATGGAGAGCTCAGTATTTGACCTTTATTTAGCCCAGATCAAATAAATGGTTCTCTTTTGACCTTCAGGGTCAGAAATTAATTTGATCTCATTACTGTTATTCATCTGCTTTTGAAATCCCGATGTAAGTCTAACAGTGTTTACATTAAAGAAACGAATTAGGTAAAGGGAGAAATTTTAATATACAAAGTGAAAAAAAGATGAAACATTTAATGAAGGACTTATTTTTAATAAAATTCATCTATATCTAAATCAAGGTTGGAATTGAAAAAAATCGTCTTAGTTTTTTTTTTTTTTTTAATACCAGATTACTTATCATTGACGGTATAGTTGTTACCTCCCACCTGTAGCATTCATGGACTGCAAACACCTGAGTTCTGTTAGACTGTATAGGTCTGGGGAAAGAAACTAGATGGTTATCACACTCCTTTACCATCTGTTTACTTAACCAAACTCTGGGAAAACATATTTTTCCAAGTGTTCTGTCTTCTAAAGATGTGGTTAGCCATCTTATCTGAAGAACACATTAGTTTTTATTGCTTAGGAATGCAAGGAGAAAAGCATGCCTTTGTGCTTGTAAAAGAAAAATCAGGAATTACATGAATTGAACATTTTACTGATAGGAAAATGCTTTTGCTAACTACTCTCATATTGTCTCTTTGATTAATGTAAAATGCTTGATCTATTAAGTATGCACATTAATATTTCAAATTGTCAGTATAAGTTTCTTTTATACTATTAATTCACTTAGCACTTTATTAATTTAGTTAGACTTCAGAGTGCTTTGCCAAACCTACAGCTGTAATTTAGTATTCTTATTTTAATTTAATGTCTTCTGAACGAGAGACATGGTCCCTGATTTCAACTGCAACAAATATTAAAAATAATCTAGTAGTGTTAACAGGTTGGATTATCCATAAACACAGTGGAGAGATTAACAAATATATATACTTTTGACAGAAAATTTTCTTTCTGAAGGAAGATGGAAGTGCTAAATTAAGAGTAAAATTTCAGTTATGTATTCAATTTTATTCTAACTTTATGGCTGTTTAACAGCAAACCTGGAAATGAATATAAAGACTCAAAGTCGATCTGTATGTAATTATTCAAATAATTATGCCAAAAGCAGATTTATATGTATTATTAAAAAGCATTTGGTAAAGTAGCTTTCAGCAGCCTCATAAAAGTTAGCTGTTGCTGAAACAATATTCATTTTGTCCAAGAGTTTACATATGGATAAGAAGGCTGTAAAGAAAAGTGAGCAGTGAATCTGTTTTCCTGAAGTTAATTTTCCAATATGTTGCCATTTATTCTGGTACTTGGAAAATCCACATTTCTAAAAGGCTGACTAGGTATTATTGAATTAAAAATAAATCATGGAGAACAGAGAAGATGGCACCTTAAGATTGATCATTGTTCTGGGAAAATCAGTGTCCTCAAGGATGATTGCCTGGACACCAGCACATTTGAAAAAGGGTTTTCTTCTGCAGGTCTGCCAAGCCGCTGCCTCCTAACTCTCTGATTGTGTATGTTTCTTTCATACTCAGCCAACTGACACTTAACTTCCTTTTTCTGTGTCTGCCAAGTACTGTTTCCTTTGAATGGTGGCATCAGTGCCCTTAGGTTAAAGTCTGCTTTGAGCTTAGAGGAATTTTGGCTGCTTTTGAAAAATCCATTTATGGTTATTGGCTGTTATTTAACCCTTACACGGAACCTATAGATAGATTTGTTATAATTGGTAGGTGGTGGTGTTGCCTCTATAAATCTTGAGCTATTCAGTGAACTGGGTGTTTTATCACTTAGCAACCCACGAGCTTCTAAGAACCACACTTGACGCAGTGAAACCAGTGCTTTGGGAATCTGAATCAGACAGCCTTGAGATTTAGGGGTCCTGTTGGGAACGGCCAGCAAGTCCTACCAGCTGTCTCCATCAACCTGATGTTGAGGACATAAGTATGTGAAGCTATGCTCTAGTTTTTATGTGGTGGCTGGGGATTGGAACTGAGAACCTCATGCTTGTTTGCAAGTCCTCTCCCTTGTCTAGATGTTTTTGACAGAATTGATAAGAATAAAATGAAACTTATTTTTGAATGGGATGATCTTGGTTTAACTAGTTTTCATTTAAAAATAGACTATAGGGGTTTGTAGAAGTAAGTTTAGTTTCTGATACCCAATGAATTACCCTTTGCTAACACTGGCAACATGTCTACTTCTGCATCTGAATTCCCTGTACAGGGCATTCTGGAAGTTTTTTTTTGTTGTTGTTGTTGTTGTTGTTGTTTTGTTTTGTTTTTTTTTGCCGGTAGAGATAGAGAGATCTTTTCTTTTTAAAGTATTGTTAGTTTATTTTTTTAAATGTTACTTCTTTCTAAAGGCGATTTCTCCTAGAGCGTGGTTGAAGAATCTGTATATGTATGTTTCAGATTGCTGTTTAACTCTTAAATATGTTTAAACAGATATTGAACAGATACTTTTTCTTTCTCTCTTTTTCTTTTTGTCCCTTATTTTTATTTCTCTTTGTACAATCTCAAGATTGATTCATGAAAGCTTACATCAGTGTATAACTAAGATGAGGGAAAAAGATCTGTGTATGTTCTTTAGTGAAAAGCCGTGAGTACGTTTTTCGCCAGAGGATATCAAAGAATGAAATGGACAGAACCAGAAGCACATGGAGAATGATGTCCCAGAGGACGTTTAGGAATTGCAGAATTGAGTGCAGCAGTAAAAGCTACTCACACATTTTATTAGATCCGTATAGAGCTGCAAACTGATGATCTCTTTGAGAAACCAGTTTTGTAAATATTTAGATAGGAAAAGAATATTAGGTCCCCAAAGTAACTGAATGCTCACAATGGAAGGGTGCACTGAAGTAACAAATAATATATTTAGAATGCAGTATATACATGGTTTCTCAAGACAGGGTTTCTCGGTAGCTTTTTAGAGCCTGTCGTGGAATTGTGCTGTAGACCAGGCTGGCCTCAAACTCACAGAGATCCTCCTGCCTCTGCCTCTCGAGTGCTGGGATTAAAGGCGTGTGCCGCTACTGCCCAGGGAAATCTTATATTTTCAAAGTTTTTTTCTTGTGATTCTTCATCTCTGATAGCCAAAGAAAGATTAATGTATTTGGGAAAGCTTTAAACACCAGATCCTGACTCGTACTGAAGCATTAGAAGTGCCGCCTTTTGTTTGCTCTTTCTCAGAGGAGTGTTCTTGTGGCTACACCGTGGAATGGAGTATTAGCACAGATGCCTTGGATACACTTGTTGAGACCTTAAGGACCTCTTCACCTGAGCTTCCTGAGTATAAAAGTGATTGTCTTATACATTCACATATGATTTAGCACAGATTATAGAGGAAAGCTTGTTCTTTTTTCAAAAAGATTTATTTATTTATTTATTTATTTATTTATTTATTTATTTATTTATTATGTATACAACATTCCTTCCATGTATGCTTGCATGCCAGAAGAGGGCACCAGATCTCATTACAGATGGTTGTGAACCACCATGTGGCTGCTGGGAATTGAACTCAGGACCTTTGGAAGAACAGTCAGTGCTCTTAACCTCTGAGCCATCTCTCCAGCCCGGAAAGATTGTTCTTATGTTTGAATTACAGTCTGCAAAGTAAATATTGGTAGAATTTGATCTTTTCATATAAAAACCCTCAACATGTACTCTGAACCAAAGGGATCTAGGATAATATGACACTAGTCTTCAAACATAGATTAAACGTGCTGTTTCAGGGAAAGACCCTAAGTGGGAAGCATTTGGTGACCCTTTAGAAACATCATTCAAAGCTCATGTTTTTGAAATTGTGTTGTACTGTGGGCAGCTCTTCAAGATGATACCTAAGTAAAATGTTGAGTTTCATAGTGGCTGAAGTAGTTGAATCCCGTGAGAAAGAGGCTGAAATGAAGGAGAATTAAAAGTATATTCGCTGTTGTATTACAGTCCACAAGAGTAGTGTACCAAGTTAATTTAACCTTTCTTGGAAAATACTAGGTTCTTACGATACATTTAATCCAGAAATGTTCTCACATAGTATTTTTCTTTTATTAAATGTGTCTGTCATAGCAATGGGTGCCCAGTACATGTGGGGTTTCATATACTGTGACGAATACTGAGAAGAAAATAGTTAAAAGGAAGAGGGACTTATTTTGGCCCATGGTTTCAGAGGTTTAGTTGACTATGAGCTTGGTCTCATTACTTTGGCCCTGAGGCAAATCCAGGCATCTGGACTTAGGCGGCTGGAGGCAGCAGAGCTGCTTACCACAAGCCACCTTGGCAGCAAAGAGGCCAGAGGGGTGGGACAAGGTGTCTCTGTAGGATGTGCCCATTAGCCTACTTCCTTCAGCTAGATCTGTTTCCCCACCACAGTGTTTTATGAAGCATCACAGTTTAATCTGTTACTAGGTCAGAGCCCTCAGAATCCTGTCACTTCCAAAGACCAAAACTCCAGCTGGGACCAAGTCTTTAATACCAGACAAATATCTTGTATCCCAGCTCTGATACACATTTATTTTTAAAAATCCAAAGACTCTTTGCCGTTTTAATAATATGATTTTAATGAAATAGGATTTTGTTCTTTGTGAAAAATGTCAATGATTTACTTTTTTTTTAAAAACTAAAGTTGCCCTTCAAAATATATCTTTATGGTTTTCTCAATGATGACTGAAAAGGAATTTCAATCTTGAAATTCTCAATCTTGAACTTGTTCTGCAGCTTGAGCAGGTTTCTTACTTTTTATCTGAGTTTATTTCAATGAGGAGGTTAAGTTAGGTACTCTGTAAAGTTTATTCCGGCTCTGTGATCCTAGGATTGTTTTGAGTGAAGAATAGGAGTTTTAGTATGTTTTGTATGGCTATAACAGAATGCCACAATTTGGGCAATTTATAAAGAAAGTGACTTTTCTCTTGGTCCTGAAGCTTGCAGTTCAGGTGAAGATGCTCATGTCTGACAAGGACCTTCTCTTTTCTTCATTCTGTGGTAGATGGCGGGAAGGCGAAAAGACCAGATGTACTAGAGAGGAACAAAAAACTATCAAAAGCAATTGCATTAATTCTCTTTGAAGGTAATGAATTCACTTCATTAGTAATGGCATCAGTCTAGTCAATGAGAATATGAAAATTTTATTTGAAAAGTTCTTAGTCCTACACTTGAATTGGGAATAAGTTTCTAAGATGGAGTTTGAGAGTCGGAGTAAAGCTGTAGTTCAAGTCCACATAAGGATAAACAGTCTTTGTGACTCCAGTAGACGATGGTAAGAGAGAAAAGGAGCCTCACAGTTTTTAAATTAAAAATACTTTTATTTTTAAAATCGTAATATAATTAAATCATTTTCTCTCTACTTTCCTCCTTCCTACCTCTTTATTGAACCTCCTTCCCCAGATTCCTTCAGAATCATGGTCTTTTTTCTTTGTGATTGTTGCATAGGTATATAACACAACCTGCTAAGTCTGTTAGTATGCTTGTATGTATATGGGTTCTGGGATGACCACAGTGGTATAACCACAAAATGTAAAGTTAATCCTTCTTTGGGAAAAAAATTAGGTATACTTATCTCATGTAATTTGACTCAAATCATTAACACCACTTCTGCTTTCCACAAAAAAAAAAATAGAGCTTATTGGTACCTTATCTTTAATCCCTTTAAATTAGAAATAAACGGCAAAGAGCCTGGAAAGAGGCATCATGTGTGCTCTCTGGCTGCAAAACTGGTTCTAGAAACGTCACCTGTTAGTGTGACTTTATTTTTTGAATGCGTTCCATTACCAGCTCTGACCCAGAAAGATGGATCTGTGTGTCCTACTGTTAGTCTGGCAGTGTGTAACTCATTGTATCACTGGCTTTTTAATTTGTCACAGATTCCAAGTATATCATAATTAAAAAGATCCCTTTTGCACTGAAATGTTGAACTTCTATATCAGTTGAAAGTTCTTGGACAGGAAACCTTTGCTCTAGTAATGACTTTGACTCTGGATGTTCAGCAGGATGACTGACCCAGTGTATCGCTGCCAAGTATGAGGAAGACATGCAGAAGTGCGGTGTGTAGAGCTGCTTTGACTCACCCTTTCCTTTGGCAGCGGCTGCAGGCCTGTGGCAGCAGTACAAAATCTGTGTACTTGCCCATTTCAAAGCTGCTTTTCTTCGGCTCCCAGAGCAGTTTGTATAGAGGTGGAGCCAGAGTAAGATGTCTACAGACACAGTCTCAAAAGCAATTTACATGTAACCTACAAAGGACCCCTTTGAGATTTGTGTTATCACTATATTCCCCAGCCTTCTTTTAAAGCTGTTGCAGGAGAATTGTGTTTGGGCTGTGCCTAATAAATCTTACGGAGCTGAAATCTGCTGTAGTGTTTTCCAGATTCCAACTGTAGGATTACTTAGATTTACAGGGGCTGCTTCTTTTAGGACCAGATGAAGTGAACCTGAGTTAGCAATAAGTAAGATATCCAAGGCATTCATTTGCCTGAAGTTAGTATTTGAATCTGAATTACAGATTTTCACTCAATGTGTCTATTAACCGTCAAAATCTGGTTCTGTGAATATCAAGGCATAAATTCTGAAATAACAATCAGGATTTTATCCGTAATGTGAAAGTTAAATACAACTGTCAGCTGCTCCAAAGGCTTATAGGAAGACACAGGATGACAGGAAGCAGTACCAGAAGAAAGAATGTATGGTGTGTCTCCACTTTCTCTGAAAGATGATGGGAGAGAAAAGATGTCACTTTAGAGGAACGTTAGGACTCTTCTCAAATAATGAGTGCACCCATGAATCCTATGTGTGAGCCTGTGCTTCCCAAGCCCCAAGCACCCCTGACGCTGCACTGCTCCCACAGCTACAGTAAATCTAAGGACCGTGTTGGTGGAAAACAGAAATGGCTGCTTATGCCCATTTAGTGAACAACACAGATTCTCCCTCTAACTGATGGATTTGTTGTGGAAAGATACCTCGTCTCCTTCCTGCTGCAGGTGATGATGGAGGACGACACAGTAACTCCCTTATTGCTTTTCAGACCCATCTAGGTAGCAGTTTCCGTAAGGACCTTGTGAAACCAAAGTGTAGAACATTAAGGTTTTTTCTTTTCTAAAGGAGACTTTAATGACAATATTTTATTTCTTCTTGAAAAAGAATAAAAAAAGTCAGTGTGGCTCAGTGGAAAAAGCTCTAATGTGATCAAGAGACAAAGAGACAAATCTGCTGATAATTAGCTCAGTGCCCTTTAGCTAACCCTTGACATCTGTGGATCTTCTTTTCTCCCTTTGTAAATTAGGTGGCACCAAAGAATTGTATCTGTGGTCCCATCTCCTATAAAATGAATGGTTTCACTTGTAAAAGAGTAACTCCTTAAGCTGAAACTGTTCTGCCAAGTGTAGCGCGAGGATCAGTAGTAACAAATGGGAAGTTCCCAGGGAAATGAGTTGTGACAGGCTGCATACAAACTTGTCAGAGTAGAGTGTCTTTCAAATTAGTCATTAATTTTTGTATTACAACATGAAATTTTTAAAAAATGTAAAAGAGAAGTTCATATGCACCATTTAAAAAAAAATGTAACTGCCCCCTCCCATCCTAGTTTGCTTTCTGTTACTGTGATAAACACCATGACCAAAAAGGCACTTGGGAAGGAAAGGGTTTACTTGGCTTACACGTCTCAATTATAGTCCACCACAGAGGCAAGTCGGGGTAGAAACTCAAGGCAGGAACTGAAACAGAGACTGGAGGAACACTGCTTACTGGCTTACTCCTCATGGCTTGCTCGGCCTGGTTCCTTACAACTCAGGACCGGTTGTCCAGGGGTATCACCTCCCCTGTGAGTGAGCTGGGCCTTCCCACGGTAACCATTAGTTAAGAAAATGCCCAGAGACTTTCCTACAGGCCATTCTGATGGTTCTGGTGCCTCACTTGAGATTCCCTCTTCCCAGATATGCCTAGTTTGTGTCAAATTGACAAAAACCAACCAGCGCATGTTCTTAACCTCTTCAGAAATAAACAGAGCTCAAGTATGGTCTATAGCTGTGATAATTCAAGTAGTTAGCACTTTTTACCTGATTAGATCTAAATGTAAATGCTTATTTGATTATGGAATGAATAATAATTGAAATAACTCTTTGGTCTGCTTTCTCAGCCTTCCATTTTGCCATGTGTGTTTATGCTGTGTTCCTTTTAGCATTAATTTCATTTTAACTGGTTATGACTTGTCTTGCTGCCCTGCCTGCTGGTACAAGAAGGCTCTGCAGCTGTTTTCTCAGACAAGGCACCACTGCTAGGAGGTCCTGCTGCTTTCTAACTATCAGATGTAGCTTGGTTAGTTCAAGTGACTGTGTTCTCCTGTGGCTTAGAGTAACAGTAATTACCTGCCTAATGTAATTATAGTTCTTGGTATAATCTCATATCATTATCTAGTAAACAAGAACATATATGTTAAATCGGCTTTCCTTTCAAACTATATATGGGCCTTGATTTCTCTTCTGGGCATCTTAAATTGACCTGTTCTTGTCCTTTGTGATGGTGGTAGAGGTTCAACTTCAAATTTAATATTAATGTTGCCAATCGTGTGTGTGTGTTTGGTGTGTTTTAGTCCAGCTAAGATCAGTATTTGATGAGGCGAAACTGTAAGAGATGCCTACTTTCTCATGTAGAGAAACTTTCTACAGGAGTATGCCATTGGAATTTTAGTATGCATGAACCGAGAAACTTTACAAAATATCCACTAGATGGCACCTTATTATTATTATATCCTAGACTTAGCCTGTGGTATTCCTGACTAGAGGGTGAAATTTAAACAGAAATTGTTTTCTTAGGATCTTGGTTGTTAATGAAAACAAGGATTTGTGTAAACTTTAAAAATCCTTGGACGGTGAAAATGTTGTCACAGCAAACTTGGTAGCCTGTGTTCTATTGGGAGCCTGCTTTCCTAATCATATATTTGCAAATCATAGAAATCATAGTTATGAAATCATGGAAAAATAGAAAACTGGTTATGAAGATCATCACTTAGACAGTCTTGGTTTCTTCAGGCGTTAAACATTATGCTTTTAACGGATATAGCTTATATTTTCTTTATGGTTCTAAAGTTCTTTATTCTTTCCCTTTCAACTTTGTAGCCTAGGCTACCCCCAAACACTGGATCCTTTTGCCTCAGCCTCTGTTCAATGATTGGATTCTAAGAGAGTGCAAGTATGCTTAGCTTCAAGTTCTTAAGGTTCTAAGTGCCATCGGCCTGATCTTTTGGAATATTTTCTATTCATTTTCCAAGTAATCAATAAAAATAGTAATAATAGTGATGACGCTAAAAAGAAATTCCACACTAGCTCAGAATTGAGTAAAATAAAGGATTATTTATTTAGGGGTAGACTCACAGATCACAGTCCTCTGCATGAACTGGGAACAGGAACTGAATCCAGCAACCGGAAGAAAGAGGAAACACAGCTTTACACTGGCATTTATAGGCTTTCCTGTAGCATAATAGTACCTGCAAGTTTAAAGTTGAGCCTTGTTTCAGGCTGTTGCAGTTTTAGAGTTTATGCTTTATAGAGTCTTATACCCAGACATATTTTTGTTTTGTTTTATTTTTGCACTGTATGCTAAGGGAAAGCTAGAAAGTAGTAAAATTATCAAAAAAGGACAAAAAATGCACTCACAATCCTGTTACACAGAGAGAATGTTATAAGCAGAGTATTATTCTTCTGAGCTTTAAAGTCAAATATTTATTATGTATTTTTACAAAAGATAGAGCATAATTGGTGTGCTACATATGGTCTGTCACTTTTCCCACTGTTTAAATGTCTGTTAACAGTGTCAGTTGTTGCTGGTGGTTTCTTTGTGTTGTTTGTTTTTGAGATTGATTCCTACTTGCAGCTTGGGTTGGCCTGTTTTGGCAGGCCTCCTTCTTCGGCGTCCTGAGTACTGGGATTGCAAGCATAGCCACCTTATCCGGGCAGATTTTAGTCAGTCTCCCACTATTTCTATTTAGCCTTTTCTCCTCTGTCTTTCCTACATACAGTATATCGTGGTATTCACTGATAACACTAAAACATTAAAGGCAGCAGAGGCGAAGCTGAGTTGATACTCTCATGAGTTTGATGCCAGCCTGGGCTACATGGTGAGTTCCAGGCCAGTCTGGGAAAGAGTAAAGACCCTGCCTCAAGCAGCAGCGAACAGTCAGCAGAGTTGAAGCTGGCACATCCAGCTGTGGTTCTTAGGAGTACTGGTGCTAATGAGGCCAATAGCTCGTAGTTGCTAATTGTAACTTATTCAAGTTGATTTGATTGTTTATGTTATCTGATTAATTGTAATGATAATAACAGATCTTCATATGCACTTATTCTGTGGAAAGCCACAGTCTAAGTAGGGATACGACTAGGTCTGAAGATTTCTTTATAGAGACTGCTGTTTCCTATTCTATCTATAGGATCTCAGGGCACAGAAAGAGTGGATTATTCCTCCCAAGTAAGAGTGAGCAAGGAACTCAGGAACTCAGCAGGGAGGTTATGGATAAGAGAAATGCAGGAGCCTGTGCTGTTAAGTTTCAGCTCAAATCACATGAACTACCTGGATATAGCCAGCTGGAGTTGAGCAAGTAATCTGGGGTTTCTTTCAAAGACACATTTAAGAACATGGTCTATATTTTCTGATGTCTTTTCCTTTTTTATTTTTCATACAATATATTTTGATCATATTCATTCCTTTCTTCCAAATCCTCCTGAATCACCCCACCTCCTTACCCTACTTCACATTCTTTCTCTCTCAAACACACAAGGCAAACAGCAAGAATATACCAAAACAAAGCATGAAACAAAACATGCACACATACACAAAGGGTTCATTTTGTATTGGCTAACTATTCCTGCATGAGGCTTGTCCTGGAGTATGGCTGATAAACCCCTTGACACGCCTTTAAAGAAAAGTGATGTTCCTTTTCCAACAGGTATTAATTGCCAGTAGCTTCTTTAGTGGGGTGGGGCTTTGTGTCTATTTCCCTTTCTCAGTGTTGACATTTAGCCTGGTTGTGAGCCTGTGTGGTTCTTATGCATGCTGTCATCGTCTCTGTCCGTTCATATGTCATCAGTCTTCTTATGTCAGGAAGTGGTGTGGGTATATGTGTTGCTTTTATTGGTTAATGAATAGAACTGTTTCACCCAGTGGTTTAGCAGAATAGAGTAAGATGGGAATTCCAAGCAGAGACAGAGGAGAAAGTAGGCAGTCAGTGAGAAGCCATGTAGTTTCTAAAGGAGACAAATGCCTTCCACTGGAGCCCACCAAAACTTTGCTGGCAAACCCCAAGCCTCATGGTAAAATATAAAATAATAGAAATTGGTTAATTTAAGACGTAAGATCTAGCTAGAAATACACGTAAGCTATTGGCCAAACAATGTTGCAAATAATATAGTTTCTGTGTGATTATTTCGGGTTTAGGCTACTGGGAAATGAACAAGCTGCCTCCACCTACAAGGAAGGCACTGTTTCCTTGGAGTCATCTATCACGTCTGACTCTTAGAATCTTTCCATCTCCTCTTCCTCTCCCTGAGCCTTGAAATACACACACACACACACACACACACACACACACTTTTTTTTAAATAATGATATATTTATTTTCTGTACATTGGGGTTTTGCCTGCATGTATGTCTGTGTGAGGGTGCCAGATCCCTGGGACTGGAACTACAGACAATTGTGAACTGCCATGTGGGTGCTGGGAATTGAACCCAGGTCCTTTGGAGGAGCAACCAGTGCTCTTAACTGCTGAGCCTTCTCTCCAGTCCCTGAAACACATATATTCTAAAGCTTTATATACTGCTTTCGAAATGGTGCTATATTTCTTATTGAATGTAAGATTCTAAGTTACAAAGTTCCTAAAATAGATAATCTAGATTCCATTCATGATGACACAGCTCAAGTCTTTCTTTGTAAGGTGGCACAATGTAAAATTTTTGGTATGCAATTTATATGACAAAGTAGTAACTCGGGCCAAGATTCAGTCTCAGATTTTGAGGGGCCTTTTGTTTGTTTTGTTTTTCAAGTTAGGGGTTCTCTGTGTGATTCCCTGTTTTAAAACTCACACTGTAGACAAGGTTTGCCTCAAACTCGGACATCTACTTGTCTCTGCCTCCAAGTGCTGGGTTTAAAGGCATGTGCCACTATCACCCAGCATTGAAGCACCAGCTTTTCTCAGCTTTGTCTGGGTCATAATTGCTGTGAGTATAGGAAGTACATGGTTCCCCAATTGCATAAACATTTATTTAATCGATATTCATTAAACATCTAATATGTCCCAGGCATAATAATAGCAGCAGGCATTTTCTGATGAATAAAATTCAACCTCTTCAAAAAGGGCACGGTGTATGGCCAGCAACACCGAAATCTTAGGAATAGCAGGTCTTTTGTATTACCTGACCACTTGTTTTAGCATTGTGTTTATATAAATAAGAAAAAAATTAAAACAGCAATCCTATTAGCTACTAATAATTATATTAAGCTTTACCTGAGTTCCGGAAATAAGGGAAGCCTGGGAGGAACCAGTGTATATAAGAAATAAGAGTTAAGATTTCGGCTGCTTCCTGTGAACCAGTATGAATAGTTGTGGCTAGAAGATGGTGAGACACAGACAAGGGAGCCCTGGTTTTAGGTGACAGATAAATGAAGAGTCAAATCTTCTTTGTTTGACTACATAAAGCTTTTTGAATCTTAGAAAAGTCTGGAAAACGTGTACCCAGAGTAGAGGAGAAAAGTGGTATACATGCACAGTAACATAAAAGTAGACTTTTTCAGCATGTCTGAGCTCCCTATTTTAATTGGAGCTGAGATAGACAAATATACCATCTCAAAACAAAATGTCCCCAAATCTAAATAAGGTTTTAAGAGTCCAGCATTTCTTAGGAGCACAAATGGTATTAGTCATATAAAAGGAAGAGATGTTTCCATGTTAAACGAACATGTTGATTGGTGAGAGAGCCGAATTGTGAAGGCATTAGGGCTTGCTGTACCTGACAATGTAATTACACTCTTGGAAGAAAGAGCGGAGAGAAGGCCAGTGTTCAGTCAGAAACCACTGTTTATATAATATTTAGAGGAGATAATCTGTGCTTCTTTTGAGTTAGGTCTTGTCATACTTGTTATTTTAGGTCTCTTTATTTGCTGACAGGTCCTTCAGGCTTTCTGCACACATAAGTAAGGAAGCACTAACATTTCAGCTTTCATGCTAAGTCATTGTAAAATTATTATAATTTAAAATGGATATTTGCAATTCTAAATAATAGATTAGAATTTCATTGCTCTTTTGCAGATTTTAGAGTGGCATTTCATATTTTAAAAATGACTCATCATCTTTGCATTGTTCTGTTGGTTAGTCACCCCAAACTTGTGAAAATATTATTTCCCAGTAGGTCTTGGAGTGTGCATCTTTATGCATGCTACTGCCATGACCTAGCAGAGGGAATAGGGTTCATTATTTCCTATAGGTCTGACTAACATGGCATCTCAACAGTGTAAACTCTAATGATGGTGGTAATAATAATGCTGATATATGGTATACCTGCTTTATGAAGAACAAACCTATTTTGATAGCTTATAAATAAACACAGGTAGAAATATTAACTGAGACATTTTTTTGGCATGAGGATTATAAGCAATCATATTGTGTAAAAAAATACTAAGCTAGTCAAGGACAGAAGGATATAGTGAATAAACTCTGTATTCTTGAAAATAACTGAGCAAAGGAAATTTTAATGTTGTTTCTAAGGGAAAAACCCTAATAAGATTGCTTTTAAAAAACAGTGTTAAATTGTTTTCAGAATCGTAGTTTTTTTAAAAAAATATTTTTATTTATTTATTTTTATTTCATGTGCATTGATGTTTTTGCTGTGGGTGTCACATCCCTGGACCTGAAATTACAGACAGTTGTTAGCCGCCATGTGGGTGCTGGGAATTGAACTCGGGTCCTCTGGAAGATCAGTAAGCGCTCTTAACCACTGAGCCATCTCTCCAGCCCCAGAATTGTAATTTTTATATATTAGATGCTACAGTGATTCACAGCTAGGTCCGACCACCCTCCAGGAAGTGCATAGAAACTTGTGAGACTGTATCACAGTGATGGGATGAGTGGGGCTTGCTTCATCCTGAGACTGGAGAAGGGACCTGGGGGATGTGGATGGAGCAATGAGTATAAAGGCCTTGCTTGTAAAGACCTATCCCACCCAGAATGGCAGTGTCCCCACTGAGAAATACTCGTTTAGTATAGTGTGTATAACTAAGTCAGGCAAAAATAGTAGGTGGCTGAAAGTTTCCACCACTGGACACGAAGGATGTTTTCTGTGTACATGAACAATAAAGTAGATGTGTTGTAATCCTGTTGAAATTCTGGAAATTTCCATTTAAGTTAGTATTTTACTATGATCTATCTGAGTTTTACTTGGTTACTTATCTAAGGGTCAGTTTTACTCTGCTGTGTCACAGTCAAGCAAATCAGTGTACAAGAACAGCTGTAAATTCCCAAAATTTTGTATCTGCAGGCCATAGAGCGAATCTAGACCCGTGGAGGAGGCTGCGTCTTCAGCAGTAAACCATGTTCTCAGCATCTGCTGATCATGCGAGCACTGCAAACATGCTATAAAATGACAACATGTACTCATATTCTTCATAGCTGTGCAGTGTAATGAAATATATTCTCAGGAAGGACAGGAGACCTATAAATGTATCACATGTAAGCTAACTTCACTCCTTCTTTTAAAGTCACAGTTTTAGTATTTTCATGAGACATTAGAAATGACTGAAAGAATTGAGGGGGAAAACATGGCAGAAACATTTCCTTCTTTCCACATTCTCAAGTTTACACATGATTCAGTGTTTTTTTTTCAACTGTCTCTAACATTTGTTCCCAAGCTTAGTTATTTTGAGGACAGTTCACGTATTCATCACTCAATGAATGCAGTCTTTATAGTAGTCATGCTTCCACTGAGTGTGGAAGACAAACCTGCAAACAAAAACTTTCTGTCGTAGGTGATAAGACACTATCAGGAGCTGTGTGGATGTGATACTATGGGGTGAGGGACTCACAGCAACAATCAGCCCTAATTTCTAATCAAGGTATGGAAATCACATAAGTTATGGAAATGAGACAGAACAGCATTTGTGCTCTCCCGCTGCAGCCCAGAACATTGGCTAATAAGCTAGGACAACCGTGGCATAAACATAGACAGTAGAGTTTTAAAATTCACTCTTAATTAGACTGTGATATGTTGAGTCTTTTTTGTTTCTGTATATAGTCAAGTAAATGCTTTACATCTTAATACTCAAGCTGCAAACTTTCTGTAGTAATTGAATTACAGACAAAAAAAGGCCCATTTGCCATAGTTGCAGTAATTAAGTAGTGAAGCAGTTAATTTTGAACAAGTGCGAAAAGATGTCTCATGGTCACAAAAGATTGGGAAGAGAAAATGACTTTCCAAGGCAGCATATTGATTTGGCACCTTAGAAACGTGATACTCTGTCCTGCTGAATTACATTTAAATTAATTGTTTTTAAATTAACTTGCTAGTTTCTCTGTGTCTAAGTCAGATGAGAATCATACTCGAAAGCACGAAGGAAGCTAGATTTTACCTCCAGCCCACTGACTTCCCCATCCGTGGGTCTTGTGAGCTCCTGGTGTTTAGCTGCTTCATACTTCTTTTAAGCATACACATGCACCTAGTTTGGTTCCTTTTATTTTATTTTATTTT
>JAQHUG010000195.1:1633482-1648213 GCA_028555095.1 Dicrostonyx torquatus | reverse complement strand
GTTTCTTAGGGCCATTTGATTGAAAGACTTTATCCCAACCCTTTATTCTGAGAAAATGTCTGTCTTTGTTTGGTTCCTTTTAAATTGGCATCATGATAAATAAGAGTGACTACAATGAATTTTGTAGGAAAAAAAAATTTGTTGATTTTTACCATTGAATTTTGGTGTATTTTCTTAATTTCTTTCTGTTTTTCTGTTTCTCAAAGGTAGTGGGGTTCAGGTTGTTTTGTGAACTTTTGTATCTTATAAACTACTTTCTTATATGTTTTATATGTCTGTAAAATCCATGTCATTTAGTAAGAATGGATGGTGATGTTATCTTTTTCAGCTAAAAGAAAACTTAGGGTACTATATGGATTTATGATCACAATTTACTGTAATGATGTCAGAACCAGTGGCATATGCATGATCTTGTCAGGTCTCGTTCTGAGTGCTGACTTTGTGGATGAATGTCGAAAGTAAAACTTGCTTTGGGGATCATGTTCAAACAAAACTCTATCTTTTGATGCGATGTATGTGGGATGCATGTGCATATACATGTGTGTGCCTAGTATTTGGTGCCAGTAAAGACAACTTAATTTTTAGGGTATCATCTACTTCCACTCTCACCCCCCATTTTGGTACAAGGCCTCTCAAGGGTCTGGAACTTGCAAAGTACCTAAACTGGCTGGCCAGTGAGTCTTAGAGACCCTCCTGTTTCTACCTCCCCAGCACAGGGATTACAAGTAGCACAAAAACAGCTTTTTTTTTTTAAGGGTTCTGAAGATCTAGTCCTTGTATATTCAAGGCAACAACTTATTGACTGAGCTATCTTCCCAGCCCTGCAAACCCCTTCTTATGAGAGCAGGTAATACTCTACCCACCAAGTGCAGCTAGGATTTCCAGTATGTACAGATCGGTCAGTTCTACACATTGTACAGTGTGCGTATGTTTGTGTGTCTTTGTATGTGTCCACATGTCCTTCAAAAGCATAGTTCTTTCCCATTAAAAAGTTCTCTTCAGACCAGTTTCAAATGGTGATGAGTAGTTTCATTCAAGGATTACTAATTGTCCTTGTGATTCATTAGAACCTGCTGTTTCTCCTACTAACAACTCCCAGGGCTGCTTGTTACCAAAAATAAGAGCCTCCCTGTTAGCGTATGTTAGTGTCTTTCCTTCTCAAATTAAATTGGGAAATTCTTACTTATAAGCAGTGACTTTTGGATTAGAAAATATTTCAATACATGATATAATGTCATTTATAATCTCTAGTAGGTTAAAATGGACTGGGGATAAAAGAAAGTTAATTGGCATAAGATATTTGTTGTAAGATATAAGATGGGTTTTGTTGTTTTATTTTTTTATTTGCATTGGTGTTTTGCCTGATGTATGTCTCTGTGAAGGTGAACGTGAAGTAACAGACACTTGTTAGCTGTCATGTAGGTGCTGGGAATTGAACCCCGGTCCTCTGGAAGTACAACCAGTGCTCTTAACCACGGAGCCATCTCTTGCTTTGTAATGAAAGATTCATGTCATTATTAGCTTCTGTTTTAATAGAAAATGTGAATGATTAAGACTATATTCAACTACATAAAACATGCTTAACTATAAGACATTAAGGTCTTCAAGGTTTCTTTACCATTACAGTTTGCTATAGTATAAATCCTTGTCCCACATCCCACAGAAGGAACGGTCTCCCTGTGGTCTTATGGAAGCTATTAGTATGGCATGCTTTTATGCCTCCATGTAGGCAGAAACATCCGAGGAGTAGCCTGGATAACTAAAACCTCGTAAGTCATGTGGCTGGATTTCAAGAAACATTTGCCACAAACTTAGGAGTGGGATACCTAACTAAGCCATCAGTGTCAGCAGTGAACAGTAAGAGAAATGCTTTTCTAAGATCAAAGATGTATGCATTTGGCATTTGCTCAAGAATAACATTGCATGGAGTTATAGTTTTAACTGTAGTGTTTTGTTACCTCTCATCAAAATTGCTTGTTAGTCTATCTCCTGCCTTTCATTTTTTTGTGTGTTTGTTTCATTTTATTTTAGACTAGGGAATAGGGTAATGACATCAAGATGTAGTGATTCCCCGATTTGAATTGCTTTAAAAATCAGACAACTGGTTAGGTATTTTGAAAGGTGGCTATCATGAAAATATAGTTTAGGGTCACTTAGTGGCTTTCTCATGGCCTCTGACAAATCAGTACCTGAGGTCACAGTGCAAATTATAGAGAAAATGAACAACAGAGAAAAAATTTATAAGCTTTTAGAAGTATTATACTGTTTATTTAATGAGAGGCTGCCAGAGTCCTGGGCTTTAAGGACTGACAGGAGACAGTCTCTGCAGAGTAAAGACAATACTTTGTCAGTTTGACAGCTTCTTATTCCTGCTCCACTTACCCTGAGGGTATTTAGTCAGCTGCTTTCTTAGAAGACTGTCAGGGGTGGTAATGTGTGGGTCAGCTTTAAGGCAGTTGCAGAGTCACACTGGACAACATAAGCACAGTGAAGGAAACCAAAGGAAACCAGGATCAGAACTGATGCCTGACATTCATGCGGGAGATGCCCTGTCTTTTCTCACCCTTCTTCTTCACCAGCTCTCACCAGCGTTGGTGCTGGGATGATTCAATTATCCTGTTGTGAGTAATGAACCCTGATTTCCACTTCTTGGTTACTTACTTTCATGAACTGTAAGTGACGTCTCCCATACATGACGGTTCCTCATGCCCCAGTGCATTTTGACTAATACCCTGGGCAAAAGTCCAGAAACCACAGACTCTTGTCATTCAACCTTCCCGGTTGTTGTCTGTATAGATTTCCAGTGAAAATTCTCAATGCTGGTTGTTGTTCCTACCTTTATAACCACAGGGTTTGGTTATTTCTGCTTCTTGGTATTTTAAAGATATTCAGTCACAGAACAAGGAAGTTTTTACAACTGTAAAGTGTCCTGGATAGACCCATTCTTGTCTGCTTCTCTCATTAGGGTAATAGGATAAAATTGCCCCTCAGGAGCTTTTCCTGTATTGATCAGCTCATTTCAGAAACTGAGTGGGAAGAAAACACTAAGCCACACTTTCTGCCATCTTTTATTATCAATCTACCTGGTAATTTTTAACATTAAAAACAATACATTATTACAAACAAATTCAAAATGCTCTTGGGTTTGTAATATACTAAGACAAATGTATTATAGTTTACACGTATATCTATATGATGACCAGTTATTTTTGTTTGTTTGTTTGTTTTGTTTTGTTTTTTTGAAACAGGGTTTCTCCGTACCTTTGAAGCCTGTTCTGGAACTCACTCTGTAGACCTGGCTGGCGTTGAACTCACAGAGGTCCTCCTGTCTCTGCCTCCCGAGTGCTGAGATTAAAGGCTCTTGCAACCACCATCTGGCTATAACCAGTTGTTAAAAAGGGACCCATGTTTTATATCAGTTCAGAGACTAAAAATGTATAGTTTAAAATGTTTAGTTTACTGTAGTGTTGCATAATTGTAATCCCAGAACTCGGGAGACTGTAACAGGAAGATTATCACTTCAAGGCTAGCCCGAGGGACATGGACAGTTTGAGGCAAACCTGGACTATATAATGAGAGCGTGTCTTAAAACACAGACACATGTGCACACACAGTTCTGCCTTAACCTCTTACAGACCAGGTTTAGAGGTCTTCAGTGGGGTTTGGGCCGTGAACACAGCCCAACACTCTGCAGCTTTACTTACTTGCAAACTTCAGCTACAAATGTCTGTGTCCGAGGAACCCAAATCCAGAAGTGACTGGAAAACAAACTTTTGCCTTGCTTCAATTCAAGCAGTAGTGGTTTCCAACTTTAATATGGGATAGCTATTTGTGTTCTGTTTTGTCAGAGGACTTTACCCTCTTTTTGGTGTTAGAAATTGAACAGTCATTTCTTACTATCTCTGTGGCTGTGTGAGGTAGGTCTCGAGGATCATGGTTACTGGTGGGAAGCAGTGGATCAAGGCCCCTCATGTTTCCAAGTGAAATGGCTGTCATGTTAGCATCTCCCTCTTCCCAGTACACTCGTTTTCTTTATGTCACCTCACATGATATTTGTAGTAGATGAGAAATTGGAATTGGGGTTCCATATAACTGTTTGGTAACATACCTTCAAGGTGAACCCTAAAATTTTTTGCAGCTGGTTTAATAGACTCCTGGGCTATATGGAAAACACTAAAACACATCTTACTAGTAAGAGAACTTTTTTGAGTTTTATACTAATTTTATATAATATATGATCTATTTTTATTTTATATGTAATAAAGAATAAAATATAGCCCAATAAAGTAACTAGATTCTGTTAATATTTACTTGTTTTAAAAAAATCCTTAAATGGTTCTGGAGAGATGGCTCAGAGGTTAAGAGCCTTGCCTGCTCTTCCAAAGGTCCTGAGTTCAATTCCCAGCAACCACATGGTGGCTCACAACCATCTGTAATGAGGTCTGGTGCCCTCTTCTGGCCTGCAGGCATACACACAGACAGAATATTGTATACATAATAAATAAAAATTTAAAAAAGAATCATTAAATGAACATATCATTTGATAATGAAGCTCTTAAGGTAGTGATTTTTCATCATAGTTAAGCTCACAATGTTAAGAACTATACTGAATTGCAAAATCTTCACTTGTAAAAGGAAGTCCCAGGTTAAAGATGACAGAGGTAGTTACCATTTTTTTCTTTTCTTTCTCTTGTTTTTTGTTTCCTTACTCACCCTATGAGATCTATGGTCTTTAGAGGACACAGTAGAAACTTTTTAGAGTCTCATTCTGTTTCTAAAGGTGCTGTAGCAGTAGTGGAGAACTCCTTCAGTCACTTAGGCCTGGAGAGTGCCAGATAAGAGTGCAGTATTGCGCCTGGGCTTCTCGGGCTCCAGTCCTACTCATACAGTACCCAGCTTTCCTGGCAGTGACACTGGGCAATTCCTCTCTGCGTCTCAGTTTCTGACATCAAAACTTTGTCCAGTATGGTTCCTATTTCATAGAGTCATTGAGGGAATTAAATAATTTAAAAAGTTAGAGTGGTACCTGCAATATTGGTGACACAAGAAAGAAAAGCACAGGTCTGCATACTCTTTCCTGGTCACATTTTAGAATTCTTATTTCAGTTTTTGCTCCAAGTTCACCTTTATTTCCAATAAAAATGTAGTGTTCTGCCTGGCGGTGGTGGCACACGCCTTTAATCCCAGCACTCGGGAGGCAGAGGCAGGCGGATCTCTGTGAGTTCGACACCAACCTGGTCTACAAGAGCTAGTTCCAGGACAGGCTTCAAAGATACAGAGAAACCCTGTCTCGAAAAACCAAAAAAAAAAAAAAAAGTACTGTTCCTCCCTAGCCTTGGAAATAGCAAGTACTATAGTTGCCACCAACACACATCTCATAGGAAGCCTTATTAAAATGCTGGAAAATTTTTTTTTCTTAATACAAAATCTAACTTTAAAGTATCAATAATTAAAATACAACTCAGTGAAGGTGTGCAGCATTCAACATTGTAGCTAATTTCTAAATTATAGAATCCGGTGTTAATTAAACTGGGAATAAATGTAAACGTTGTTGGAAAAAACACTTAAAATCACCATGGCAAATGACACATCTATACAGATTAAACTGCAGATAAACTTCCATGAATGTAAAGGTTGCTGGAGGAACTATGTCTGTATCCTCTGTGTGTGTGCTGTGAGGTGTGGTGGAGGACTGTGTACAGGGAAGGGGGTATTCCCTACCACACTTCAGTGTAACTATGGATACAAGGCCAAATCACATCATCAGAGTGATGAGACTTTGGGGTCAGTTAGACAAACTTTCTTTTTAAAAACTTATTTTATTTATTATTACTTTGTGTGTGGTAGGGAGGAGCAGCATAGGGGAGAAAGAGTGTGTGTGAGAGAGAGAGAGAGAGAGAGAGAGAGAGAGAGAGAGAGAGAGAGAGAGAGAGAGAGAGAGAGAGAGAGAGAGAGAGAGAGAGAGAGAGGGGGGGGGGGGGGGGGGGGGGGGGGGGGGGGAGAGGAGAGGAGACCAGAGTTGAGTCTTTCCTTCCACCCGGGTTTCTGAAGATGGAACTCAGTTATGAGGTTTTCAGAGGAAGCACTGTTTCCCACTGGCCCCAAAACAGCCTTCTGAGCTCTGAAGCCCTTCCAGTTTTCCTACTCTATCAGGTTACTGATTTGTCATTGGGCAGCCTGATACTGGATCCTTTTCTTTAGAGCTAAGCCAGGATGAACACTAGTATTGAATGTACTGTTCACCCCATGGTTCTCTGCTTCTCTGCAGAAGGGAGCCCTACAAGCAAGGAAATGTGTGAAAATCACAAGATGTCACTACGCGTTCACATGATCCTTGACTGCCTTTGACCACTTTTCTTCTTCGTTAGAATTCCTTTCCGATACACATCTTGCCAGTTCGTAATTCAAGTTTGAGATTCAGGAAATGGCCAGCCTCCTGACTCCCTTCCAGTTAGTTCAGCCCTTAGGAAGTTGCAGAACCTACTGCAGTGTTAGGTTACAACAAGTATTTTTGTTAGCATCCCGATGTATGTAAAGAAAAGCCAAGTGGAGCTGGCAAAGTTTTACTGTGTTCCAAAGGTCTTGAAACTAGGTTGCCTTCAGCAGTGTGGGGAAGGAAGTTTAACTGTTAAAAGGATTAACAGTGACTAAATTCTAGTTATCAGAGGCAGTAAATCAGAATTAATGCTGATGAGTGGATTCTGGTCTGAATTCTCCATTGGCTTCAGTGTGTGTGAGGTGCCCACATGAGGAGATGGCAGCATAGTATTATATCCTCCGCGTTCTCTCAAGGCTTAGGCCACATTTGTTTCTATTACACGCTGTCTGGTTTTCCAAATGGTTTTATTATTATAAAGATTCTATCTTACCAGTGAGTCTTTTTTGCCTGCACTCATCTTTCATAACTAGTACCATTTCTTTTAATGTGAGTTCATGCCCAAAGGTTGACACCGGATGGAGAGGTCTGAGCCGAGGTCCCGTTAAGAACTCACCTGAGGACCATGAGAATCATGAGAGCTAAGCTGCTTGCAGGGCTCGAGAAGCAGTGTTCTCTTCACTCCGAGATAAAGCTTACCTTCCTGTTTGAGAAAAGCTGCAGCATCGTATAAAATGTTTATGACATTTGCCATTCGATTATCAATAAGAAGAGGCTTGATGTAGTTTCCCTCTTAGAATGCACGTGATTGTTTGTCATTTATGTTCCATTTTTTTCCCAAAATTTCACTCGAACTTCCTTTTCATTTTAAATAATTCTACTAGTGTATATTAGTTGTACAAAATGATCGGTTCCCCTATGTTTTACACCAGCATATAATATATTCTGATTCTATTACTCCACCTCTGTTGCTCTCTCTTGTCCTCCTTCCTCCACCACCTGGTCCCCTTCCTATTCCCAAATAGTCTTGTTCCCACTTTCATGGTTTATTTTCTTTAACTCTGTATCCCTCCTATGAGAGAAAATATGTAATACTTATCTTTATGAGTCTGGCTTGTTTATACAGCATGACAATCTCCAGTTTCCATTTGTTTCTCAATGACATGCATTCATTCTTCTCTATGGCGAGTTTGTTGTTCATATATTATTTCTTTATCCATATATCTATTCTTAGTATATTTTAAAATCTAGAAAATATTAACTATAACATGCTCATGGTGCCTCCCACCTTTAATCCCCGTAGTTAATAGACAGAGATGGGTGGATCTTTGAGTTTGAGGTCAGCCAGGTTTACATAATGAGTTCCAGGACAGCCAGCACTACTTAGTGATACCCTTTCTCAAACAAGAAAACAAAAATGTGCTATGGACTTTTGCTTTTATACTTAAAAGTGTTTGCAGTAAGCGTGGGAAGCTGTATGCTCCTCTGGGAGTATATGCTAGGCTTCTTTTCCCTGCATGTTGCCTGTGGCAATAACAAGCTGTTGTGATATCTATTAAACTGTAAACTATCTACTGTGTACAATACTGAATTTAATTCAAGTACTGAGAATTCATGATGTTTTCCCACCCCACCTATCATTAAGATTAGATGGAGATCCAACTTCTCTCCATCAATAAAGCACTTGAAAGATTGATTGAGTACCCATGGACTGTTATTCACAAGGACATCAATACTAACAAAATGCCAAGTACAGTACATGAGCTCTCCATTCTCGAGTCCTTCTCCCACCCCCTCATTGTATTCAGAAGGCTGAATCTATGTAATGGATGTTGGTGATTATCTTAAGTACTGATAGATAACTAATGAAATGTCCCCCAAAAAGCTTTTTGAAATGGTGATAGTTTTCTTTACAAAGTAAACATTGATTAAATACTACAGTCCATGACAATTTAGATGTAAGATACTACCTGTGTTTGGGGTTGAAAGTGCAGAGCATTTAAGGCTTTGAAAGTCAGTGGCATCTGGAAGATACTAAAAATCTCTCTATGCTTCTCTCACTGAACTTTAAAGTAGTTATTTTTTTCTGACTTTCCAGAATTGAATAATGATATGGACATAAATGAATATAATAAAGGTTTTACAGATTACATAGTGCTATAAGATTACAAGGTAACAGGTAAAGCAGCAACTGGAGGTGTCAATGGCGGTTTTTTACGTATTATAAAATATATTTGGAACTTAATGAAAGGCACTCACATTTCCAATTATAAGGAACTTTATTAAAATTAAAAAGTTTCCAAACTGTGTCAGAAAATGACCTAATTATTATATCTATCTTTGACGAAGTCAACATCAGTTAGAGCCGTTGGCAGCTGTGGTCCCTGTTGTATTTGTCAGGTCAGGAACTCTTGTGATCTTGACAAATCGGTATTCTAAACGCCCTCCTGTGGTTCCCGCACACACTGCCTCTTGGTAGTATGGAAAGAGACTAGATACTCCAGGTAGAAAGGAAAGAAGTTAAGGAGCAGTCATCTCAGTAGACTAAGAACCTTGCTTAAGGGGCGGGTGGTGCACAGTTTTAAATCTTTGAGTTTAACTCATCTCTGGGTTTCCTGGGAGCTTTCTGTGGTCTCTGCCCAATTTGCCCAGTTTGCATGGCACAGGGAACATTAACTCAGCATTTTAGGAAACATTGTTTTTCTCTTCAAATAATAAGTTAGGAGATACAGAATTGGCCAGCAGAGGGAGCAGATCTATCCAACCTGGACAGTGAAAAATACTTAGTCACAGTTGCCTCAGTGAACAAGGATGCTTGCAAGCGCACCTTACAACGTTCTTCCACTGTGCACAGAGAAGACAGGAGGCTGGGACTCTGGGTCATAGTGAACCTTGGGTCCGTTATACTCTCACTTTGCAACTGAGAGTTTTTGTTTTCCTTTTCTATTATTTTGTTTTTGATTAATCCTGCAAAAAAGAGTATTTTTAAAACAAATGCCATACATATTATTTAGAAAATTAAAACATGTCTTCAATATGAAGCCCTGGAATGAGGGTATCTTCAGGTCAGAAACCTAAAAGGAATTTAATTTGAGAAAGCTGTCATAAAAAGTGAGTTGTGAATGTTTAGAACAGGATACTGTTGGGAACAAATCTTCAGGAAATACTTGTTTCATGTGTACTGAATCAGGAAATAGAAATATATTTTTAAAAAGACTTTCCAAATGTGAAATATAAAACAAATGGCTTTCTGCTGAACTCCAGTTCTACCAGTTGTGAGTAAATGCATATCTAGGGCTGTATTCTGAGCACTGGGCAGTTTAAAGATGAGCAGCACTTTATCTTCATGTACTGAAATCTGGTATAAGATGAGCATGAGAAAGCTAAGGCACTCTAGGTGCTGAGTCACTCATCAAGATACTAGAGTATTCAAAAAAGAGATACAGTTCTTTTCTATCTTTGAAAAATGAGTAATTTTTTCCCTTTGCAACTATTAGACCGAGAAGTTTTGTTTTGTACAGTGAAATAAGTTAGCAGTCATGAAATTATTTGCCATTCCTTTAAAGAACAGTAGCACAGAAAAAGGATTCCAACTGTTGGTACGGTGTTGACTTGGAAAATTCAGTCATTATGATTGAAGACCGCGGTGAAAGATGAGACATCCAGATTTTTAGATCATTTGTAAACTTAAAAACAACTAAGTCATATTAAATAAAGGCAGTTCTTTTAAATTTTCATGAGTGTGTATGTGTGTGTGTTCATTTTTAAAAAATGATGTGTAATTACTCCTTAAAGTCGAAGAGCTCACATAAACTACAGAAGATAAGGTAGTCAGACTTCAGTGATGAATGCTGGAGAAAAGGACAGTCATTTCTCCTGTGAGATCCGAATTACTCATTAGCAATCATTCTTCCATCATGACTGTTACTTAAAAACAATTTTCAAATAAAATCACCAGGTGTTTCAGTTTGGTGATTTGAGTGGATGAGTACTAGACGTTTCTGAATTGGATCACAGCAGGCTTTAATATAGATAGATTAATTAGAAACGTTACAAAGAAGTGAGAACAAAGATTGAAGGAGTCACCTGCTGGAAACAGCTTTGGATTCCTTCTCTAAATACTTGTTTACATAGAGTGTGCCAGACCTAGGAACTGACTTGGGGAACAAGTGCAGTTCCTACTCTGTATCATAGACCTCATGATGCAGAGAAGGAAACAGGATGTTCTGTGTGGCACATCACAGCAGAGCTTCTCAAACCTCTTCTGTTTGCAACACTTTTTCTTTTTCTTTTCTTTTCTTTCTTTCTTTCTTTCTTTCTTTCTTTCTTTCTTTCTTTCTTTCTTTCTTTCTTTCTTTCTTTCTTTCTTTCTTTTTTTGGTTTTTGGAGACAGGGTTTCTCTGCAGCTTTGGAGTCAGTCCTGAAACTAGCTCTTGTAGACCAGGCTGGTCTTGAACTCACAGAGATCCGCCTGCCTCTGCCTCCCGAGTGCTGGGATTAAAGGCATGCGCCACCACCGCCCAGCCACTTTTTCTTTTTTAACCCAAGAAAATTTTAAGTGCTCTTTGGTATCTAGGTGTATAAAATAGATATACAAAATGGATATTTACTAATAAAAAATCATAAGTAACTTCATCTCAAAGCCATTTTAGGTACACATAATTTTACTATTTATTAATGATAAGAAAATAGTGATGATATATGTATTTGACTGTTTTTACATAGTTCAATTTTGGTTGACTAATACTTAGAATAGTATCATAGTATCTTTAAGTGTT
This sequence comes from Dicrostonyx torquatus, assembly GCA_028555095.1. NCBI lineage: Eukaryota > Metazoa > Chordata > Mammalia > Rodentia > Cricetidae > Dicrostonyx > Dicrostonyx torquatus. The sequence goes on along the minus strand of JAQHUG010000195.1, from coordinate 1,637,059 downwards.
CTTCAGAGTTGATGTATTTTATAATTGTCAGCATTAAGAATGCCATCTTGTCTGGTACAGTCCCCTTTGGATATCAGTATGGTGATTTCTCAGAAAATTAGGAAATAACCTTCCTCAAGACCCAGCAATATCACTTTTGGGTAGATACCCAAAGGATACTCAATTGTACCACAAGGACATGTGCTCAGCTATGTTCATAGCAGCATTGTTTGTCATAGCCAGAACCTGGAAACAACCCTCAATCAAATAATGGATAAGGAAAATGTGGTACATTTACACAGTGGAGTACTATACATCAGAAAACAATAATGACATCTTGAAATTTGCAAGCAAATGGATAAAGCTAGGAAACATCATATTGAGTGAGGTAACCTAGACCCAGAAAGACAATTATCACATGTACTCACTCGTAAGTGGTTCTTAAACATAAAGCAAAGAAAACCAGCCTACAAATCATAATCCCAGAGAATCTAGACAACATTGAGGACCCTAAGAGAGATATACGTGGATCTAATGTACATGGGAAGTAGAAAAAGTCAAGATCTCCTGAGTAAATTGGGAGCATGGGGACCATGGGAGAGGGTTGATGGGGGGGGCGAGAGGAAAGGAGGGGAGCAGAGAAAAATGTATAGATCAATAAAATCAATCAATAAAAAATAAAATAAAAAAAGAATTCCAGCTTGTATAAATATATAGGAGATAATGATAGAAGTATACTTAGGGGACAGTTCAGAAATTGTTGGTAATTCTATCCTTAATCTTAAGCCAAAAAATTCATTTTTTAAAAAATAAAATTCAAGTTAGCAACATAAACAATACTTTAAAAAAATCCAACATTCAAATAATACAATCTAAAGACATACAAATTTGATACTTAAATCTGAGAATTATTGGTAAGAAAATATTAAAAGATTTTTGTTTTTTGTAATTGAACCGTATGCCTATATATGAGCACAATGCATTTTATGTACAGTAAAACCACCATAGTTCCTAGCATTGGTTGATTGAAGCAGCATGTTTGTTTATACTGCATGCTATGACATGTGTAGTACAAAGTATGTATACTTTGTGTCCAGAACCAAGGCTGTGGTGAGGTAACAATGTAACATGGTGAGCATTGCCAGAAACAGCTTGGATTCATTATGTACATGGTTGATTTTGAATTCATTTGGTGATTCTCTGTTGAGAAACCTCTTATTGTTGCCAAATTTTTCATAGCAAAGAAACCCCTGGCTGTAAAAGTAAACAGGGACTAGGCCAAGCAGGTTTCTTATGTTATATAAAGATAGGGCTTTGGACTTAGGCTTTAGTATTTTAGGAGGCTGTTTAAAAAGTCCATCGACAGATTGATTTGTATGTAGAAAACCGGTATCAGTGTAGCGTTAGCTGAGAAGGCTGATGGAAAAGAGTGGAATATATGTATGAAGTAGAAGGGGCAGATCTTGGTAAGAAACTAGATGTTGGGGGTGTATAGCTATATGCAATAATTTGTGAGAAAAAAGCAGAAAAGATATGCATTTATGTGCTTGAGAAAAACAAACACTGCATACAAAGTATTTGTGAATATTTATGTGAAGGTAAGAGGTGCCCATTTCCTAGGTGCTAGGCTTTGGCATGCTCCTCAGGGGTGTCTCAGGCAAGGTAACACACTTGGGAGTGTAGAAAGTATAGTTGAGATCAGAATCAGTGAATTAGAGATGTGAGGACCTGTGACGTGGTTCGGAAAATCTGCATGCTCTCTATCAGGAGCTACTGTTGAAGGTGATGGCCAAAAGCAGGACCATGTCAGTTCATGACAAGGTGAACACTCAACAAATGACTGCCAACCAATTCTGCATCGTTGCTAGCATCATGGGCTTTGTATAGGTGGAGACCTATCTGTCTGGCCTGGGAAAGACCAGTTTGTACAAAAAGAAAGAAAGAAGACTTGGCAAAGGAGGCTAGGGAGGGATCCAGAGAGAGCTCTCAAAGAGTATATAGACTGTAGACAGATTGATGAAGCAAGTTGCCGACAGTTTGTCAAAGAAACTAAAAGTATAATGTAGCTCGGGGTAGCAAAAAAGGAAGACTGAAGTGCAGTTGGAGTAAGGAAAGGGGTTGACCTTGACTCTGCCTAAGAAGAAAAGTAAGTTTTTGAATTTGTAAACCAGGTAGGAATTTGACATGTTAGCCAGGAAGCAAGGACATTCATAGACTGTGTCACATTGTGTCATGAACAGCAGTATTGAAGATGATTCAAAACTGAGACCTAGGTTTGAATTCAAGCCCCATCATATTCTGGTCCAGTGACTATTATTTTCATTAGCTTTGTTTATAGTTTATAAAGTTGTTACTTTTTTATAGTTGTTACGTTTTTAAAAAGTGATGATTATAGCATCTTTCCCCAAAACTTATATTTAGAGTTAAAGTGTTTGGTATGTAGCAAATGTTTATTCAATAAAATTTACTGTTATTATGAAGTAGTGTTGAATAATGGTCAAGAACCAGATCCTGAAACTAGACTTCCTGAGTTCAAATATTGTCTCTACCAATTATGTGTTCCTGGTATGATTTATACATATCATTTATAGCATGCCAGATGATCAATAAGGTCGCCTTGTACAGCATAATTCGATCCTACTCATGTGACATGTGTCTAGTGAAATTTTTGTTAATTTATAAGATGGGCAAAACATGTCTCTATATTATATGTGCCTCGGTTTTATTGTTTCTAAGAATAGGATATTACCTATCCTTTAGACTTGTTGTCAGTTAAGTGTTAATAAGTAAAAAGCTCTTAGCATGTGGTGTGTAGGAAGCATACATGACTAGCTGTCATTATCGTTATTATCCATGCTCATAACGGTAATAGGAACTGGGGAGAAACACATGTTCTACAGAGCTCATTGGGGGTGATAAGTAAGTAAGTAAGTGGTTCGCAGGTGAGCACTGAAGACCAACCTCAGATTGCAGAGTTTTGAGGAAATGTGAGGCACAGGATTAGCCAGAAACCCTAGAATTGGCCTAGAGAAAGAAGAGAAGTGAAGAGATTCAGAGCTTGGATTGTGAAAGGACATTACCAATGACGGGAAAAGAGCCCAGTGAACCCCATTCCCACAGGCTGTGTTTTGAGGGAATGTAAAGCAATTAACAGTGGCCACAGAAAGGAATAAAGGAACTGGAATATATTTGTAGACTGATATTAAAAACTGCGTGGTATTAACTGTGACTTATTACATCTGTCATACTCCCTTGATATCTTGTGTCTTTTCTCTCTCCTCCTCTTGCAGTTCCTGTTTTGTCTTTCTGCATGTTTTCTTTCAAGCTTGCTTTCTCTTCTGCCAACAGAACAGCATAGAAGCATAACAAAAGCAGAGAAGTCCTTTCTTTGCCCGCTTTCCACTTATTTTCTCAGCACTACTTTTTGTTTAGCACAGATATCTCTGCTTTGACTGTGTAGTAGGAGACTGTTCGTTTGTTTCCCATCAGCCCATGTTGTAAATGGGGGGAGAGGTGCGGGTTGTGTTTGTTCCCCAGCCGCCAGCCGTTGGCCCGCTCAGCTGCTGGCTGCCTGCACCCGAAAGAACCACAGGAGAAT
>JAQHUG010000195.1:1568698-1614677 GCA_028555095.1 Dicrostonyx torquatus | reverse complement strand
GAGCAGAAAGAGCTAATATACATGTATTTCATGTGGATATAATTAATCTTGAGACCCATAAACCACAAAATAATATTTTGTTCACTTAGCAATTGGCTAAATGTTAATGCCAGATGAGTTGGCTTCTGTAGTTATAAAGGCAAATAAGAGACTTTTATCCCCAAACGGTTCACTGCTTAGTGAGAGAAAAAAGATAAGCTGTAACAACACAATGTAATAATACATGGTGCAATAGAAATACACACAGAATGTCACAGGAACTAAACAGGGCACATGTAAGTTAGTTATCATCCACCAAGAATAGTCAATGATTTTTTAAAAAATTGTTTTTTTCAGTTTGTTAGATGTTTAAATAGAGCTAAGAAAAAGTACAATTGCCAATCAAAAACTGATTGCTAAATCAAAATAGTTTGAGCTGTGTTAAGCATATGACTTTTGCTTTGGTTGGTGATAGGTTCATCTTCTTGAGGCGGATGGCCTAGAGCAAGATGTTGGTGAAACTGAAGACGATGAGTCGCCAGAGCAGCGAGCCCGGAGACCAATGAATGCATTTCTTTTATTTTGCAAGCGTCATCGCTCTCTTGTCCGACAGGAACACCCAAGGCTTGATAACCGAGGTGCTACCAAGATACTAGCTGATTGGTGGGCTGTTCTTGATCCAAAGGAAAAGCAGAAATATACAGACATGGCCAAGGAGGTAGGTTGCAAGGACAAGGTGTGACAGTGATTATGGACACCCAGTTCTGTAACTCTTCCACAGCAAATATGCAGCAGAACACTGTCATCTTCTGTTGTCATCAAATACCATGGTAAAGATGATGACCTCAGGTTAGGTTTTTCTTATCATATCACAGGACTATATTATGATCAGGTTCTGATGTTAAATAACGTGTGTGTGTGTGTGTGTATGTGTGTTCTCAGATTTTTAAAGCAATTACCACAATGAGAAAGTTGGATGAAGATTTGTATGCCTTCTAAACTCTGTTGTGTTTTGAATAAAAACAATTTTTTGTAAACACTTTTTTTTTGTAAACACAATTGTTAAGAGAGATGCTTTGACTTGTTTCTGTTCTGAAAAATAGTGCAGCATGAAGATTTAAAACTAATACATGAATGAATGACAGTAGAACAGGGTGTACTGTGACGTACATGCTTGCAAAAACTGTGAACAATAATAATTGGTGAGAAATATTTCCACATGGAAAGACTATTAAGAAAGGTGGCACATTTCATCCCAATATGATAGCAGTAACTAAATGTCTTCAAAAGTTCTGTACTATATTTGTTTCTACATTAATATGGGATCAGTATACGATCATTGTCCAGATGTATTGAGTGGACTTAGTTCTAAATGAGGGATAGGTACTGTATTGTGATTAAGTCTGAAGGGAATAGTTCTAACATTATTATTTCCTTAGAGTTTCAACTTGCAAAAAAAATTCATTCATGAAAATCCCTGCCACCCCATTAACTTCTGAGCGGAAAAAAATGAACCAGCAGGGGATAAAATAATGTAATTTCAAGATATTTTATTAGACATCTCAGTATGTGGAAAAATAATGCCTTCACTTGACGTGGTTTTATTGAGTTGTTTAATAAGGAATCCTGCAACATAAAAATTTCTTTTAAAACATACAGGGAAATTTGAATCCAGAGTAAATGACTAGTGTTGCTGTGTAATTAATGATCACAGAAGGCTTTAGGAATTTACTAATTGTTCAAGATAGACTTTTAACTATGCTGGGCATCTATAAAATTTAAAATCAATTACAGCAAACTTACGTGATTTTAAATGTTTCAATAGATTTCCACAAGCCTAACAGTAATTAACAATAAACCCTTCTCATTAAATAGGTTTATATCCTTTCATACTCATGCTTATATGATAAAGTAAACAATTATCTGGAGCCTCACAGTGAGCTGCATATGCTTCCTATAATTAAACACTTGAGTTTGATTTTGGACAACATGCAGCATATTGCTAATATAGTGTTTGCCTTTTCTTAAATACAGCTAATTTACAAACCCAATAGGTGGCCACTTTTAAGAGGAGGACCTATTATTTTTGCACAGGAAATCCTTTATTAATTACTTAATTAGCTTCACAGTATTTGCCATTGTGGTACTATAATGAAATCTGTTTAGGTAGCCCCCTGTAGCCTACAAGTGGAAACCAGAATGTCCCATGTTGCATCTTGCCTTGTTTATAGTTACTCATATAAAATATTGTCTCATTTCTACTCCAAAATCTAATCGATTCAGCTACTTCCCAAATTATCACACAATTGGTCTCTAGTGGTTATTTCTTTCAGCTTATTTACTTAGTGTTTCACAGTTACATTAAAGTGCATGTAGTCGTGCTGAAGCCTTTTTTGTTAATATTGCAGCCTTAATTGGAATGCCAGTTCAGTCAGCCAATGCTTATTAAGAAGTTTCAGTACTCAGATTTTGTAGTAGTTGCTAGTGATACAAAACTAGACACAAAGAAGCCTCTGGTCCTCAAGCCCGAGTCATTTTGAAAACTACTTCAGGTAACTTTTCTACTTTGAACTCTCAATTTTGAATATTTCACTAAACACATGACATTCTTTCAGCACAGTGCATGTGTGAATATGGATGCTTTATATTTATTTGCCATCTGAATCCTTGCCTTTATTAGAGTGAGAATAGTTTACCCACAGGAATACAGCCTCAGAATGTGTCCTGAGGCATTTTGTTTATTGTGCAAGCATCATGGTTTATTTACCCAGCTAAGACCTTTGACTGCACAAGGCAGTGCAATCTTAGGAGACCACTGTTGTGGCATGTAGTTGACTAGAACATTATTATATAGTTTGTACTTTTCTCTTGCTGATTTTAAAAAAGCTTATCTTTAAAAGATGAAGTAGCAATACAATTTTTCTTTTTCTATTCATGACACGTCTAGGTTTCTGTGAAGGAAGTACAGATTCATATTCCCCCTTCCCCAACTCTGAATAGATTAGCAGCACTTCTCCCCTGTGTTCTGTACAGATGAGACCCCCCATACTGGTTACACCACTTCTCCCTGTGTTCTGTACAGATTAGACCCCCCCCAATACTGGTTAACACCACTTCTCCCTGTGTTCTGTACAAGTTAGACCCCCCCATACTGGTTAACACCACTTCTCTCTGTGTTCTGTACAGATTAGAATCTCCCCAATACTGGTTAACACTACTTCTCTCTGTGTTCTGTACAGATTAGACCCCTCCAATACTGGTTAACACCACTTCTCCCTGTGCTCTGTACAGGTTAGAATCTCCCCAATACTGGTTAACACCACTTCTCCCTGTGCTCTGTACAGATTAGACCCCTCCAATACTGGTTAACACCACTTCTCCCTGTGTTCTGTACAGATTAGACCCCTCCAATACTGGTTAACACCACTTCTCCCTGTGTTCTGTACAGATTAGACCCCCCAGGTACTGAAAAAGCTAGGGTCACTCTCTGCTGAACTCTGACCTGGTTGTATGTTGTAATTTCTGTCTGCTGCTGAGGAAAGACCCAGCTCTAACAACTAAGTATGGAGGGAGTTCCTTCAGCTCCCCATGGTGGCTATGATTATAAGAAAAAAATGCGTGTTAGGACTCTTCTCTAAAATTTCAGATAATTTTCTGTATAATCCCTCGACTTATCTGGTAAATTTTACTTCATATATTTGTAGCAGCAGCATCTGTCTTTGGTTGCTCAAGCATTCACAGAATGTCTTATTCTAGAATCTCACCAGGGTTACCATCTCTTTTCATTCTGCAGATCTAGACTGTGAATAATAACTAGAAACACTAGTGGATGCTGAGATAGTACTAGATGCAACTAAAATTAAATAAATGGAGAAAATGTTTCATTAATATTAAGGTACATTGTACATCAAATTTCCATTTATGTAATGATCTGGAAAGCATTTGTTTGAGACCCCATTTTATAGCATTAACATAATAGATTATTGTCTTTTGTTATATAATAATACCATTGTCAGATATAAAGGACGTAAAACACTGTGATAGAGGGTATGCATTTAGTGACAGTACTGAGTAACAAAAGAAGCAGCAATTTCTTTTTTGTTATTGCTAATAAAATACAATAGTGGTTAGGGCCAGGAGAAGAAAGTCAGCATTACTGAATGCCTTCTATCAGTGCAGAACTGTCTGTAAAGCAAATTTACGTTAGATTATTTAATCAACTGGAAATTTGTAGGAAAAGTTGAAGGCCATAAGGTAAATTTTGATTTTGATAGAATTTTGAAAATTAGTATTTTAGCAAAAGTATAGGTATGTGTGAGAATTTTTCATCAAAATCTTAGGATCAGTAATCTGTGATTGATGTTCCTGGAAGATAAATGAGCTTCCCTCTCACCTCCAACCTGGCCCTGGATGTCTGGATAGATGGGGCCTATATCTTGAGGCCTTTCACTCCTATGATGATGAATTTTGCCCACCTGGTTGACCTACATGGCAATTATTACTCTTGGCTATTTGCTCCAGACTGTATACCAGGTCTCCCAGTATTACTTCTTTTCCCTGCCTCCTTTGTAATCTTGTCATAACAAATGATCAGGCTTTCTTGTGTCTCTTAAAAGCTGAATCAAACCAAATGATTGATGAAGGACCAAGTTCCAAGGACATATAGGCATCTTTACTCTCCGAGGCTGCTCTTGCCTCTGAACTGCTTGCAGCCCATAATTTGTATTGGTTTGATGTTTTCTGTAAATAAATTTATGTATTATTTTTTTCCCTCAGTCATTCACAATTTTAGCCCTTCTGATCAGTATATACTTGACTAGGGGTCTAGTGTTGTATCTCAGTGAAAAGATGCCTACTAAGCATGTCTGAGGCTCTGGGTTCAAATCTCCAACAACAAACAAAAGCTAAAAAATAAAAATGTTATGTATTTGTATTGAATATATACATTGAGTTTAAGCGTCTGCACAATTCATGTTGTGATTTAGTTAGAGTATTATCCTTCATCGTAAATTGTTCAAAACATCCTCCATATTCCAGGCCTTTCTCTTGCACTCTTGTTGTCTACTCAGGAAACTTGCTGTTCTGTAGACCTGTTGCAAAACCAATTTTCGTGCTTGAGTTAGGGCAAGGATTGTAGACCATGTGTAAATAGAAATGCTTGTGTGGTAAATTATGGATTGGAAGCAGCGGGAAAGGAGGGACTCTGCCTGATTCCCCTCTTTCTGTTTCCAATGTCTAAGAAAAGTGTCTTCCAGTCAGTGCTCACTGAGTCTTTGCAGTGAAGGTACATAGGATAGAGACAAGAGGATGAGAAAGATTTTAAGTGCTGATTGTTGATGCCTTATGCTGTCTTCAGCACTATCATAAATTAGTGTAAGGTGGCCTTCATTATATCAACTGATAATTTATCAGGGTGACAGTATAATTTCCATTATACTTGATTTTCACTGAAACAGATCATTAAGTGATCCTTAGCAATGTTACTAGTGAAGGATGTGTCAAAAAACTGAATATGAAGAGAAGGGCGCTCTCAAGGAACAAGAGATTCGGGTACTAATGCCACCCAGCCTCTTTCACAGCTGGTGCTTTCTGCTTAGAAAATTTTACCTACCAAAAAAAGATGATTTTATTTCTCACGATAATTTATTAGTAAGTTTCTTTGAAAGTTCTGTTACTGGCGCACCTTCCCCATGTGCCTTTACTGAGGCATGATAATGATGTGAGTCTGCTCGCCTTTTCACCCCGCCTACCATTTATCACTTTCTACCATCAGATAGCAGGCAGGGTTATTTGTCTGCCTCAACTTAATATGTAAATTCCCCATTTACAAGAATTCACTGTGGTAGTGTGTCTTCTTATGTCAACTTTGATGTTTCCAAATTCATTCTGCTATACAGTTGTAAACTCGTTTGGTGCTGGCCTAGTGTCTCATTTACTTCTTTATTTTTAAGAAAAATAAAACTACACACTAGAGTGGTGGCTGAGTGGTTATAAGAGTCCTTGCTGTTCTAGTGGAGGACCAGAGTTCACTTCCCACCACCCACACTGGGCTGCTTACAATCATCTGAAACTACAGGTTACTGATGCCTCTGGCCTCCAGGGTCAGTGTGCAAATACACACAGACACATACACATAATTCAAATAAAAGAAATCTTTTTTAATGAAAAGAGAAAAGTATTACTAGACTTTAGGGGCCTATGTGCTTTTCTTACACACACACACACCTATATGTCAATAGGTAAATTTATATGTTATGCATAAAATAATTTCAGAAAATAAATGAGTTAAGATAGCATTGGGAAAATCATTCATTGTTAATTAACACTACATTATTACCTACATTATAGCTTTTATTTATATAACTTATAGTGAAATAGTGGGAGCATCGTTTAGGTATTCTTTCCTTATACCTTCCCTCAATAGTACCTTTTACCCCTTGTCTAAAAGCAACTTGGAGCTTAGAACACATTACCAATGTAAAAGGTAAGCCTGTGAGGATTAAAGAACTGTATTAGATGGTAATGGGGGTGTACGCCTATAACCTCAGTACTTGGGAGACTGAAGCAGAGAATTGTGAATTCAGAGCCAGATTATATAACCAAACTATTTCAAAAAATGTGCTAATAAAATAACCTGATGGTGATATTTAAAGAATACATAGGAAATATTTCTTTTAATTAAACAGTATAGCTCTGGGAAGGTATAATGGATGTTAGGAAAGAAGTAGTGGATTTAGAAGAAAGGATAAAAGGAGGAAGCAACAGAAAAAAAAGGTGAAAGATGTAAGTTAAGATTGAAAAACTTGCAAGTAAAATATAAAGCTTGTGATGGATAGATTACAGCATGTCACATCAGAGCTTGTTCATATGTGCCCACTGAAAAATATTGACAGTTATGTTACACATTATAGATGGAGAAACTGGAGGTGAGGTCCATCGGTTACTAAGTAGAAATACATCCTGAGCCCAGGTGCATCATGCTTCCAATGTTCTTCTGCTTGCCCTGTGTCTAAAAGTAACCAGAAAGTTGGTCAGCTAGCCTGCCTTGCAATCTTTCTACTTGATCTTGGTTCCTTTTCTCATAATTGTGAATTTTACTTTGTGTTAGCCTTAAAGAACACTGAGGCAGAGATTTAATTTTTGTAAAACCATTGTTAGCGGGGTAAGTTAACCAGTAAGGGCACAATCTAGCTGCTGGGCATGGTATTAACTCATGCTCTGAAATGTGTAGTAAGGTGTCCTTTGAAATAGGTGCTGGGGCTGTAGAGATGGGGACTGAGGTTTTATTCCAAGCATCCATATGGAAGCTTATAATGACCTGTAGCTCCAGTTCCAGGGCATCCACTTCTCTCTTCTAGCCTCCATAGGTACCAGGCATGCAACATACATGTAGGCAGAACAGCTATTTGAAAAAGAATTCACACATGTACACACAATTCTTAAAACTTTAAGAGAAGAAATTGGTGCTGTGCACTTTAGACAGTAACCCGAAGCATGGATGGTACCGTGCAGTCCTTTAAGGCCCACAGAGGACACTGCTCTATGCTAAGTGCCTGCAGCTTGTTTTATCCCCGCCTTTTCCACCCTCAGAGCCCTGGGCTCTTTCTAATACAAAAGCCTCCTCTTCCTCCAAAGTCAGGCAACTTTTTAAGAACAAGAACAACAAAAAGAGTGGAACATTCTGAGTGTCTGGTCTCTGTATTCTTGGCCCATAAGTTAGATAACTCCGCCCTGTCTCTAGATCTCGGTGCGTGACACTGCCATCTTCTCTGAGGAGAGTCACTGAAGTCATGGAGTGTAGTTTTCTCTGTCGTAATCTGAATGAGGGAGGGAAAAGGTAAATGCGGTTGGACTTCTGTGTCTGGATGTTGATTAAGCCCTCATTTGTTTATAGTATAAAGATGCATTTATGAAAGCAAATCCTGGCTACAGATGGTGCCCTACTACAAACAAGCCTGTGAAATCGCCAACACCCACTGTCAATCCACGGAAGAAACTTTGGGCCTTCCCATCTGACTCTTCAAGAGACTTGCCTACCCCCAAGAAGGCAAAGACAGAAGAAATTCCTCAGCTTAACTTTGGAATGGCTGGTAAGTTTCCACAATTTGCACCTGTTCTTAAAGGACAGAACAATGCACCGAGTGTTTTAAACAAATAATACAAATTTGAGAAGACCAAAATCTTTGACCAGTATGAAACTTTGACAAATATGTAGGATATCATGAGGTATTCGGGCATGGTATACAAAGAACGGAAGGATTTTGCCAGGAAGAGATTGGGAGGTTGAATGAAACAAAAGCAGGGAAGTTCGTGCTGAGTTTGAGTTCCTATACCATATTACAAGAAAATATTTTTCAGAGTCCTAAACCTGTTCACAGTATAGGAAGATTAATAGGGATGCAGTTGAGCCATACTGTGATTGTAAATTCTTTTAAATGGCCAGTAGTTTGCATAAGCTTTCATAGTTCAATGTTGGGCTCATAATAAGAAAAGTACGCGTGATATAGGATGAATGCCTGAAGAATGAAGCAACGTATGGATGTATCTTTGGGAAACAGAGTCTTCAGGTGATTGTTGAGTGCAGTGTGTGTAATGTAATTCTAGAACAGTTCCCAACATGTGTCCTGAAAACCCAAAGCAGAGCTGTTCCTGTGTTAGCTCTCACTTTGCACAGTTTTAGCTTCAGTCCACTTGGTACTGGTCTTTGTGAAATGTCTGAACTTCCCAGATTACGGTGTTTTAAAGAGCATCCTCTGAGACCAAGAGAACATGGATTGAGGCTAAAGTCGAAACTCTCTTTGATTGTCATTTAGCGTCTATTGCTATTCTCTCAATTCTAAATCTGTTACTCTGTAGAGTTTTCATTTTGAGTTTTCTTTAATGCAATTTGTTCATCACAAACCAAACAATAATTGTATGTAAATTATAGAAACTATGTAAATACATCTTTTAGTAACAATGTTTCTGACATTAATTTACCTTTGACCTATAAAAAGAGAAGTAGAATCTAGACTTAAGAAATATATAAGTCAGCTTTTAAAAGTACTATTCCATAAAGCAAAATACAGGAAAGAAAAACACCTTGATAGCATTTGCCTCAAGTAATTAAGACCTGTGTCATGTGTTGGAATTTCATGACCAGGGCTCTCTCACTGCTAATTATGTCCCTTTTCAACAAGATGAAAGTGAACCAAATTAACTGTGATTAAAAACTGGTGTTTAGCTATCTTAACATAGGCAATACAAAAGGAATTTTAAAGGTCAGTTTAACACAGAATCTAGTCTGTTTTATTCTTGTTTATTTGTTCAGTGGTCCTTGGCATTCTACATTTCACAATTTAGAGTAACCCAACTTTGTCAAATATATGATTTCCAAGGAAAGAAAAATATGTAGAATTTGATATACTACAAACCTTCAGTAAAAGCAAAGTGTTCTACTTATGTGAATGTATCTTAATAGTTTTAAATAGCATTATGTAAGTGATGGAAAAATGATAGTTTCTTGGCTTATCCTTTAGGATGAATAACAAACTTCTTACAAAGTCACATTTGGTATATAACTTGGATTATCATGCAACCATATTCCTATTTTGCTTTGTAATTTGAGTGGCACATTTTTATCTCCTGAATGCTATCAATCAGCCTTGTTTCTTAGGATGCCAGCTGCAAAAGTTTCACTCTCAAGCATCCTAAACACTTACCTTCTGCTAAATTTATTTCCCATCTTGACTTGTACTTTTAAAGAAATGTAAGCGTCTATTTTATCAGGCACAGTAGTTCTTAAAGTTAAGGTTTAATGGAAAGTAGACACTTAAAAGCACTGCAGGCCTTGGTTTTACCAGAGTAGCCAGTGTTTGTGTTCTGTGTTCTCCTGCATGGCTGCCTGCCAGTGCTGGGCTTTCTTAACTCACCATCATTTGATGACATATTTTTCTCTCTGATTACCTCATAGCCTCCTTATCTTTTATTCTTTCTTTTTCTTCTCTCTCTCTCTCTCTCTCTCTCTCTCTCTCTCTCTCTCTCTCTCTCTCTGTGTGTGTGTGTGTGTGTGTGGGTGGGTGTGTGTGTGTGTGTGGGTGTGGGTGTGTGTATGTATGTGTGTCTGTGTTTATGTCTACCTCAGAACCTTTTCTCAGTTAAAATTTTATAAGGTGTGATCAAAGTTGATTCCTGAGATTTCAAGGCAGACTGAACAAAGCTCTACTTCAGGACATACATTTAGACAGAAATGTCTTCGGGAGCCTTACATATCCTCATCCTAAAGCTAAAAGGCATGCCTTGAGACCTGTGTGCACCAGACACAGGTGCATTCCCGCCTGCTCTCTCATTGGTGCTTTCAATTTTAACATTTGAGACAGCCTTAAAGAGCAAAGGTCTCTGATGGAAATATAACCTGGAGCAGAGATCTACCATTGGACTGTTTATGTTATCTTTCTGTGTCAGTTTACTGTTGAATGAATTAAAGCAAAAGAGTTGGCTAACCAGTGGGTAGGGGCTTGTCCTGCCCCAACTTGGTTTGTCAGAATTTGATGACTCCCCTTGGGAGCCCTTACCTGTTGGGAGGAGTGGATGGAGGGAGGAGGCGAAGAGGGGGTGAGAGGAGGGGTGGAAGAATGTAAAATGAATTTTAAAAAAATAAAAAGTTTGCTAACAAATACATTAATCTTAAATCTTCAAGCTATTTTAGCAAGAGCCTGATATGCCTGAAGATCTGTAATGTCTATAGCATATCTGTTAGTTTTAATTTATTTTGGAAGTTTTAAAGAGATTATTTTTTAAGAGCCTACTAGAATTTGGAGGCCATTGTGAAATTTCTCTGTCCCGTGTTCCTTGATAGCCTAATTCTTTTGACCAAACCCAATTTCATATAGCAGAAATAACAATTTCAGATTAAGCCTCAAACTTCTCAGAAGACAAGCATGAGTATACTTGGAATTTTTAAAAAATGCTTTGAAACACTTCAGTTTTGGAAAGAAGCCTTGGGAGAAAGGAAGTTTGGTAGATGATACTTATGATAACAGCTGTACTATTGGGGAAAGTGTTGTGTTGGAATGGTAGTAGAGCAGTAGCATTTAAAAGTCAGGTGTAGTGGTTCATGCCTATTATCCCTGCACTTAAAGAGCTCTAGTACAGCCCGGGCTTCATAGTAAGACACTGTTTCAAAAAAAAAAAAAAGCAAAATAAGAAAGAATTTTGTCATTTTTCCATACAATTTATTTGTGGGTAGTTTGGATTTCTGCCTTTATAAATATCCTTTTTTATTCTGTATGGTTGTGTGTGCGTCATGCTTCTGAGTTGATGTTTGTTTTTGATCTTTAGACCCTACTCAGATGGGAGGCTTGAGCATGCTGCTGTTAGCTGGAGAACATGCTCTAGGAACGCCAGAGGTAAGCCAGGCCTTCGTCTTTGTTGCTCCTCACACTGCATTCTGGTGTTTCAGCACATGGACATCGGCATTTTGTTCACCTTGTTGCTGCAGTTCCGCCGTTTACAGCTCACTGAGAAACTGTACCTGTGCATCTAATGTGTTGAGGGTAGCGGAAGTAGCATACACGAGCCAAAAGGACAGACACACAACTCCACTGCAGAATCTGCAGTTGTTAGAAGCTAGGAGTAAAAACTGCAGTACTGTGCATTGTCGTTTGTTGTATTGTGTCGTGGGTGTGTAGATCGTATCCCAAATAAGTTCACGCGGTTCAACACATTCCCTGTTGGTATCATGTTCTCGTTTAGATGTGCTAGTGGGAAGCCAACAGTAAAAGTATGAGACTGTCTGTCTCTCTAGTATCTGAGTAATTCCAAACTCCTGTGTGAACATCTGGAATGACAGCATTACAAAACTGTTCCATCCTTTAAAATAGAAAAAGAAAAGGACCCAGAGCCCTCATGACCTTGTTTCTGTGATCTAGTTATTAGTCTGCTTTTGCTAAACATTTTTAGACTTGATTCTGCTCAGCTATGGCAGTTAAACACACATAATTTGCATTTTGGCACCTTCTATTTTCTAGACCCACTTAACAGAGGTCAGCTGAATTAACCCGCAGGTCATGTTATTTTGCTACATTCTGAGTCTTCAGATGGAAAATTTCCATTCAAACCAACATAACTGTTTGGGACAAAATAGCAAAAGCTGTCAATATTCTCATGGAAAATTAATCTAGTAGCAAGCCCATCCCTAAAATTATTTATTACTGCTATGGAAACATACTGCAAACATTTTCCTTTCTTTTTTCATTTTTTTTTTTTGCTTTTAGTTCAGTTTTATTACAAGTCTGTGCTGTTTACTGTTGTTTTAAACTTTGACTATGCCATGTAGATTACAGTTAAAATCTATTCAACTATACAGGCTATTTATACTGTGGTGCTGTTGTTACTTATAGTTTTTTATATGGGATACAAAGTGGTTGAGTTTACATTAAATTTAACAAATTTATTTTTTTCATTTTAATGTAGTAAAGTATTAATTTTTATAGAAGTGTTTATTCTGGTGTACAAATCTTCTACTGAAAATCGCATACATGTGACTGCTTTTGCAGCTCATTACTGAGCGTGTTTCTGGCTCCTAGTAGCAGCATAGTTGGACATCATTACCATCCGTAGCTCATAATATGACCTCCTAAGGGCAAAGCACATTCTCTGGAAGAGAGTGGTCTAAATATTCCAAAGGTGGATGTGAACAGAGTTGATCTTTCAGAAGTCTGACTCATGACTATTGCAAAAGCATTACCTCTCCTCACAGATTCAATTATATTTTATTCCCAAATTTTTAGCATTCTTTTACCACTTCAGAACAACTATAAGAAAATGATCATTGTAGATCTTTTGGATGCTAGTAAGAAAAAGGAAATTAATTTAATTAAAATTTTACCACTTAAGTGTAAGTGAAGACTGCACCTTTATTTTCCCCGGCTACCCACATCCAAATAATCACACAGAAACTCTTACTTACAATATTGTTTGGCCAATGGCTTAGGCATATCCCTACTTAGCTCTTATTTCTTAAATTAACCCATTTCTCTTCATCTGTATATCACCATGAGGCTGTGGCTTACCAGTAAGGTTCTGCCATCTTTCTCCTTCAGAGCTACATAGTGTCTCTCTGACTCTGCCATCTTCCCTCCTCTCTCTCTGCTTGGATTTCCCATCTTGTTATATTCTGCCCTGCCATAGGCCAAAGCAGCTTCCTTATTAACCAATGTTAATAAAACATATTCATAGCATACAGAGGGGAATTCCACAGTGACAGACTTTTTTACCCTAATGAAGCTGAAGCATTTTGAGTACTCTATAGATAAAGAAGCAAACAGTGTGGGATCAGGTACCTTAGCAGTAGTTACATCCTTCGGAATCCAACTTTGTATTCTTGTTCCCTCCCCTCCTCTCAAGAGACATTTAGGTCGTTCCTGAAAATAATCCTGAGCTATTAGAACAGTAAATTAGTAAAAACTTAAATAAAATGTATCTCCAAATACCATCAGAGAGCTTACTTTTAGAGACCAGCAGGCTTCAGTTAGTCCATAGATTTCTACCTCACTATTTTTTATTGCAAATATGTAGACTTAGTAAATAGAGCTTCTGTATAGACAGATTATCCTAAGATAACAAAATAAATATGTATTTAGGTTTTCCTATGAAAATTAAGATAGAGAACAATTCAGAAATCTTGTATTTTTTATATTGGAATAATTACTGTGAAATCTATTTATACTGTTTAATTTGACTAATCAAACTGACATCTTACAAAAATTCTACCACCAAAAGGTATAATCACAAAGACATTTAAAGTGACATGAGAGAGTCTTATTTTGAAGTAGTCTTAGAGGGAAGAGGCTGTCTTTTTCACTGGCCTGAAATTTCACCACATTCACAGAGTTCTAAAGAGAATGCTTTTTTAAAGTGTGGAATTTAATATAGGAAATAGATTTTCTTAAATAATACAGGTATTTTCTTTACTGTACTGAAGTGATAGAATTCTGCTGTCTATGGCCACTACAGTATCATAGGCCTGCTTGGTGTACCCTTGCAATTATAGACAGTTTAGTTTCTTGAGATGTCAGTGAGCAAATTACATTGATGTTTGCATTTGTTTTCCTCAGTCTTCCAATTCTCTGTCACCATAATAGATCTATGGCACTATCCGTTGGGCATTTTTGTGCACTGATATTTCTGAGCCAAACAAGACTGTTTGCTCTTGGTGTAGTAAGCTAGAGTCTTTAGCAAATTGAAAGAGTAAATTTGGTTTTATAAATCTGATGTTTTAGAGTTCACACAAATAATAGTCTTCATGCCCATTTTATATGTAAATATTTGAACTATTTGGGACAATTTTTTAAGAACAGTATTTATTTTATAGAGTTTATTGATTTGAGAAGAAAAATTGATATACTGAACAGGACAAAGAAAGGAATGAGTCCTGTCTCAAAACACAAGTCTGTCTCTGCTGAGTGTTTGTAAGAGGCAGTATAGGTGTGATTAGGAAATGACCCCATCATAGTGGAAGAAGGATATGATAGGACATTTTGGCAAATCAGTTAAGTCAGAAGTCAAATCTAGTTGCTTGTGCAGTAGCACAAAAAGATCTTGTTGAGCTGTAGAAGTGAACCCTTTAAAAAGAACACTAGAGATTTAAGTGAATTCATTGTTTATTTTAAAGAAACAGAAAATAAAAAGGCAAAAGAAACAAAGTAATATTCTTTTCATCAGATTCTTGAAGAGGCAGTTAGAAAGTTAAGCTCTTAAATATAGTTATTGTAAGATAAAAATACAAGCAAAGTGAAATATTTAATCTAAAATTACTGAAAGTAATCTTAAGATAGTTTTCATTATTTGTGCTAGTCTGAAAATTGTAAAGCTAAACTAAAATTTAAAAATAAAAGCAGGGAGTGCTAAGATTCATAGATTATATGGAAAGGACAATTACTCGGTACAAAGTGTAGTTGGATTAATCTTGGCAAGGACAGCATTTGCTGTTGTACTTAAGTGAGCAACAGTCATCTTGGCTAGAACAAAAGGAAGCAAAATGGAAAATAAGAGTGGTTAGGAAGAAGTTCATCACTGCTGAGGAAAGGCGTGTCTATTCAGTTTAGTAACTGAAGCCAGCATTAGAAATATATGAGATTTGCCTTAGACTTTGGGTCTCTAGTGTTTGAATGCTTGGTGGAATAAATAGATATGACAGTATATCTTTGATCTAGCCACTTTTTGCCTTGCCTTCCATCCTGCCCAGAGATGTGAATAATAATGCCCGACTCCTGTAACTCTTGTGGCTACTGCAAAGATTAATTAAATAAAACCTGTAAGGCATTTTTTACTCCTTGAAAATTTGTGTAAGTATACAGGATCTTCACCATAAGTTATTCTACACATTTCATATTTAATTCAAAAGCTTAAATTATATCTATTAGTTCTGCAGGCTGCAGTGTGCCTTGCCATCACCAGTATGCATGCATCCATCATGCACACACACTACCACCCCCACCCCCACACACATACTACCTTGTTCATTGAAAGCTGGGAGGAATTTGAAATTGTAATTTGTTCTCTTCGTTGTCACTAGGTGATCAAGAAAAGACAATTTAGTTTAGATTAACTAAGCTAGGTAAGCTAGGTCAGTAGAAAAGGAGCTAGCCCATGGAGGTGCACCCCCTTCAGGGGTCTGTCCAGTAAGGCCATACTGCAGAGAAAATTGGCAGTAGTGACCATGTGCCATCATTTTATGTGTTTAGTCAGATGAAAAATATTCATGGAATGTCTTTGGAGTGTAAGGTATGTAAGGAAATGTAGTATGACGCGCGGACTGTGTTCCCAGCCCCTGAGAGGAGTGCAGACCCTTTGTTCTGTCCTCCCGGCTCCCAGCTGCCAGGCTAGCTTACATTCGAAATAACCACATGAAAATTGTATTAATTAAATTACTGCCTGGCCTATTACCACTAGCCTCTTGTTGGCTAACTCTTACATCTGATTCAGCCCATTTCTAATAGTCTGTGTGTCACCACGAGGTACTGGTCTTACTGGGAATCATTCAGCATGTCTGACCCTGGCAGCTCTCTGAGCCTTCCCTATCCCAGAATTCTGTTCTGTCTACTCCGCCCACCTAAGGGCTGCCCTATCAAAAAGCCAAGTCAGTCTCTTTATTTAACCAATGAAAGCAATACAAAATACAGAAGAACCTGCCTACACCAAGAAAATAGATCATACACAAATACCTGCCCTTTATGAGGCTGATACCTCTTAAGGCCCAAGTTTTTAAAGAAACCTAATCCTTCCCATGAACTTTTGACCTCATGGAGAATTCTCTTGATTTTCATTTTTCAACTGACAATATGCCTGTTTATAAAAGAAGAAATGAATGTCTGATTGAAATTTGGAAATTTTATACTTCGTTTCTTGAAGCAGTATTAACTTTTTACCTCCTTCATGAGCTAAATAGTTCTCTTCCCTAACCCTTAAAATACTTGCTGTCACCATAATATGTATTATAGCACTTAAATTAGCTTTATTGTAAGTTTATGATAAAATTTTTATTTTTATTCATTTACTGTTATTAAATGGATCTTAAGGAAGTTAGGATGCAGAATAACAAGATTTTGACTGAATACTACTGAGTAGTTAACTATCACAGCTAAGTTTCACTTAATACTTCTTCCCTTCGAAGTGCTATTCTTAAAACGGTAAGAACACCACCTCCTTAGCAATCCTGGGAGTTAAGTTTTGTCTTCTCTATGAATAAATATTACACCATTAGGTGAGGGACCAGGGCCAGTAAGGTTAAGTAACTACACACTACCTTAGCTAGCTGCAGTGGCAGAACTGAGCAGGCACTACAGCAGGCCCAGCCAGTATTTGTGTAGCTCCCAGGAGACTTTGTAATTCAATTCCACCTACATATCCTCAACTCTGGACACTTATGTATATCCTGTGTTACCCATACTAGAGCTAGCAGCAGCCGCGGAACAAAACATTTTGAGATTGCTTTAAGCTAGACGTAGGGCTAAGCCTTTCACATTGGTTAACTCATTTTTGTCCTCCCAGCAATCCTATGGTGTCAGTTCCTTGTTGCATTCTCCCTGACCATTGAATGAGGAAGTTATAATGCTAGGATTTAAATCCACTTGATGAAGAGATGCAAAATCTGAGCCAAAGAACAGTTGATTGCTCTGATATAGTTTACATGATTCTATCCCCGTTTTTAAACACTGAATTCTAACTTTGTTTAAATATTGATTTAGATAAAATTGAAAGTTTTCACTTTTATTTCTGATATGAGTGGAGCAGGAAAAATTCTTTTCTTACCCACCAGTACAACTTGAGTTAATTTGATATGTGCCCGTTTTAGACTAATCTGCTTGACCAGTCCAGGAGACTTAAACCCATTAAATTCCGTTTTCTTGTTTCATCTTTTGGTCTTTACCTATCACAGCTTTTATCCTCTTTTCACGAGTTTATAGCTTCTAAATACTCTGTTAGGATATGTGCTATGTTTGAATTCTACAGTAAAATGGAAGTAGGTGCCCAGAGGTTGGTTTGTTTCTTCCTCTTTACAAGTTGCCCCCTTTAAGTTACTTTGTAGACTGTACTATCATCTTGCCAAGCAGCCCAGCTTCTTCTATCAGTAGTGGGGCTCAAAGCAAGATCCTTTTCCCTAATCTTTACTTGGAGTCATAGATGCTTTAAAATGGCAAGAAGACTGGCTTCCCAGTTCATCAAATAAGGAAATTGAGGCAGAAAGATGCAGTTCTTTGTCTCAACTTTTACTACCATTGCCTGTATAAACAGGATGGAGTT
This sequence comes from Dicrostonyx torquatus, assembly GCA_028555095.1. Taxonomy (NCBI): domain Eukaryota; kingdom Metazoa; phylum Chordata; class Mammalia; order Rodentia; family Cricetidae; genus Dicrostonyx; species Dicrostonyx torquatus. The sequence continues at coordinate 1,596,914 of JAQHUG010000195.1, read as the reverse complement.
TCCTGTGCTCTTTTATGAGCTTGACTGCCCCGAATGTGATAATAGGAAAACTTTATCTATGGAGTGGAGACAGGCTTCTGGTGGCCTGGATGCCCCGAATGAAACTAGATCCTTCCACCTCTGCCCCCTTTTTACCAGATGACACAACAGATTCTAGGAATAGCACAGGACCCTCAGGTCTGTAGCCTAGTACTAGTGCCATATACCATTGTCAGACAGACATTCAGACACACTCCTCTCATCCCCTGAAATATACTCCCTGCCCCCACTGAGGCTTCCTTCTCCTCTCACTTCTCTCTCAGCTTACCTTACTCTGAAGATACAGGTGTAGTCTGGCCCTTCTGCTAAGGCCCTGACATCCTTCCAGACAATTACTGAGGACTGGCAAGTGCTATCTTTGACTTAATTGGGGCCCTACATCTCTGTAGCTTTATTTCCTCTACCTGCTAATTGGTCTCCTGCCTCCAGTCACTCCCTACCATGGTTGTCCTGCATGCCTCTAACATAATTACCTCTCATCACGCAATTCCTCTAAATAAAATCCTTGGCTAGCCAGTCCTCTGTTTCCTCCAGCCTAATTCCCAGACAACAGAATCCCAGTTTTTGTCAGCCTGATTCATCTCCCACTACACTTGTATGGCATCTTATTCTTTACCCACACTGGGAAAGTCACCATTTCTCAAAAGCACAGCAAAGATTTACCTCTGTGCATCCTCACCTGCCATGACTGTCATTCTCACTCTTCCTTTGAGGGAGATTCTGCCTTTCTTTCCAAGTATGTCTCAGATATTACTTTTAACTCCCTCCGCCCACATGATTTTTCTCTGTGCTCCCAAGGACCATTCTAATATGCTTGCACTGTTTATTTCTGCAGTGTAGCTATCCTCTTCACTTGAATTGCAAACAGACTAAGGGTCTGGCACATTCCCTTAGTCATCATTTTATTCCCAATTGTACACTGGATGCAAGTGGCATTTGAACTTTCTAATGCCATCAATTCCCACAGCTGGTACCTAGTGTTTATTGAGCAAGTGAATGAGAAATAAATATTTGAACTGGCAAGAGTAGGAATATGTGGTTGATCTACAATGTGCAATTGCTCTTTTGTTGACTGTGTGTTCATCACAGTGCCAAGCAGTGTGCAGCTCTGGCTTTGCGCTTTGCAAAGTAGGAAGAGCCATTGATAATACTTAGCTTCCTAAGCTGCTTGTAATCAGAACTGGCTCAATCATGCTGAACCTGTGATTTCTCACTATCTGATTTGGTATTGTGGGAAAAATGTTACTTTGTCATAATTCTTAATTATACTCATCATTTCCCCCTCCTTCATTATTGAAGCTAATTCAAAGTGGGTGGCGATTGGGTGTAAGAAGATTTGAATGTGTGCTTAGGCAGAAATCCCTGTAGCTATTTTCTTTTTTGAGCATAGAGCAACACCTAGTGGCTTTATGTATTATTGCAGAGACTTTCTAGAAATAATTACTTACATTTTCTTTTCTTGTTTAATCATAGCTTATTTCTTTTCTCTAAATTATAAGAATCGATGCTGAGGAATAAGTGGTGATCCATAAAAATCATTCTTCAATTAACAAAAATAATTAATTTGAATGTTTTACATAGCACTTTATAGATTTCATAAGGTCTAGGACTGTAATAGACCCTTTTGTAGGAAATCTACCTTCCTATACTTATACTTTTATAAGTATAGCATTTTCTATTCATACAATATATATATTTGCCGTATCATAGGATCATTTTTGCATTTTGAAATTTTAGATAAAAATGCCTAGCATGTATCACATCCAATTTTACTTTGTTTATAAGATATTCGTACTTACCTTGGTGACATAAAATCATGGTTACAAATGTAAATTACTACTTTGAATATATACATTCTGATGAAATTTTAATGGGCAATTTACCTTAATTTGTTCTAGATAAACATTTACATCAGCTCTCTAGTTTTCCTAAAAACCACATCATTTCCCTTCATTGCTTATTGAGAATTGCATCTAAATCAAAGGGAAAATTTGGGGAGAGCTCTCTGTCCTCTATGCTGCTGGCATTATTTATTTTTGTAACTCTTTCCCCTTCCTTTTTGTCTCTACTCTCAACCTTCATAATGCTTCTCTTCTGCTTTGACTAGGGTCAGGTAACCAAGTCACTACGTACATAATTTAATGGTATCCCAGTCCCATAGGCTCCTAATTTTGTGCCGTTTCCATTATGCTTTACTGACTATACTAATTCACATTAATACCTACATTTTAAGAAAGGACATGGTCCGCTAGAGCAACCTAGGTTTAGTAGTTCTGCTTCTGCTCTTTTAGCCACTAGGCAGCCTTTACTTGTACTTTACTTCCAGGTCACTCATAAGAGAATGGAGTCAGTCAACAGATCCTCATTGTGCATCTACTGTGTCTGCTGCGTGGTTAGCACAAACACACATGCCTAGACTTCCTTCTTGTGCCTAGTCAGGCACACCTTGATAAGTTCTTATGCATGAGCCTTCCGTTCAATTAGTTTTATAAAATCATTCATCCCAAAAGTTCATAAAGAAAATAGTTTAACTTTTAAACTTATGATCTACAATGATTTTGTTTGTGCAAACAAAAATAAATGTTTGTGGGAGTAAGTTTGAGAGAGAGAAAGAATATAAAGTTGCGTGGGTGGGTAAGCAAATCTGGGAGGAGCTAGGATTGGGAAGAAACAATCAAATATGTGAAAAATATATTAAAAATGATAAAGTTTCATTTTCTTATTGTTAATATGACTTTAAGCCACCAGGGCGGTTTTCTTCCTCAAAGAGTCATTACTTCTCCCACATCATGGAATCTGAAGTAAGAATGCATTGATGTATTATTTGTAATGACATTGTAGCCAGCAATGGACTGCATGTATGACTGCATCCCATAAGATCATTTTAATATATGTCATAGCTATATATTCTCTGTGATGTCACATAATTCTCAGAACTTTGTGAAATTGAGCTACATCCCATGGCCTTTGTTGGCTTGCTTATCTTGTTTTTAACCTTTCTGTCCCCCTAAAGCAGGATTTCATTAAGTTGCCAGGCTGTCTGGAACTTTGTACAGCCAAGGCATGTCTTGAACTTGATATACTACTGCCTCTGCCTCCCAAGTAACTAGTAGGATTACAGATTTGTGCCAGGAGACTTGCCTAAATGATAATGTATTTCGCTGCAAATACCTTTTAAGATTTCTGGTTTGTGTATATTTTTATTAGAATTTTATAAAGACACTATAATTTTTTCAGTTTCTGCCTTGATTTTTTATTTCCCCAGATATCCAGAAGGTAAAAGCATAGGGTTTCTTTATTATTCCTAAATTTGGTTAGTCATTCCATGCAAGAAGGAAATTTCCAAACCTTTGTGGTTACTAATTTGAGGGATTATTGGCTTTCTTTTTAGTGTGCTTGGTGTCTTTGGTGAGCTTAGTGGCACATTTAGCACAACATGCTTAATAGTCAAGTGGTGATAAGAGAGGCAAGCTTGCCCTAGATGGCAAATTAATTAAGGGTTCTGCAACTTCTCCATGATACTTATCACTGGAGGAGTCTTCATAGCTCTTTAAAACATCCACAGTGGCCATAAAATTTTCAGATACATGTTTCTACTCTACAGCCTGTAACACTGTTAGAAAAATACCTTCCTCCTCAGCCATCAAGTAGAAAAGTTGAGTGGGAACAGCATCAATATATATCAATATATATATATATATATGATATATGTGTGTGTGTGTTTGTAAAACTTCTGTTGCCTTTTTCTTTAAAGTGAAAAAAAAAACTATTCTCCCTTGAAAACCTAACTTCATTATTCAGGAATGTAAGAGAAACCCACTGATTTGGGGACTTACAAGAATACTTCTCAATTTTCATTTTTCCTTCAGTATTTTTTTAAATAGGGTCTTATGTATCCAAGGATGTCCATAAACTTATGATTCCCCTGCCTCTACCTCCTGAGTGCCACAGTACAATTCTACAAATACCTTTTAGTACACTGTGCCTAGGCAGTTTGGAGATGTTGTAACGGGCCCTGGGAGAGGATTCACAGTAAACAGAGTGTCTTTTGATGATGAGAGCTAAATAATGGGGGATTGAGTACTGAGGGTAAGTGTCAGGCACCTCTCTGGTCCTAAATTATTTCATCTATAATAAAGGGGGAGACATAGGTCAGAATAAAGAAATCTTCCTTCACTAGAATTCACTACTGAAAGGGTTATGTCTCCCAAATCAAATATTTTTCTTTCTTGCATAAAATTAAAGAGGTAATGTATATTCTTGGAAAAATCCTGGGGAGATACAATTTTAAGTGTCTTTTTTTTAAAGTAAGTATTGTTAATAGTGAAAATAACATGACAATAACAGAATGTTAAATGTTCACTAGTATAATATCTTACAAGAAGAGAATGTTTGTTTAGGTAGACCCTAACCATCTTAAAATTAGGGCTCATGCTATAAATATGTGGAAACCCTGGAAAATAAGAATTTAACTTTAGTTTTATTTTCCTGGAATTATCCTGTCAGAGAGAATTTGTGTCTTTGTGTTGCATGTAACAGGAAATGTTGAGGCAGCATAGTACAGGGAAGGAGGTGTTCTCTGGATTTGTGACAGGAAGCCAGCAGTAAAGTGCTAACCTCTGTACACATTCTGGAAGTATCATGCTGTCTACTAGCTCTGTCGATTATTTGCCACTTGAATGGTCACTCACATAGAATTTTGTAAAGTGTATTAGTTATTCTTTGTTGCTGTGACAAAATATCATGAGCAAAAGCAACTTACAGGAAAAGTCAGTTTTCGCTGACAGTTCCAGAGGGCTAGCATCCATAGTGGCAGGAAGGCATGGCATGCCAGCAGGAGCAGGAAGCTAGCTGATAACATCTTTATCTGCACACGAGAAACAGAGAGTAAACAGGAAGTTGGGCAAGTCTATAAACCCTCCCCTATCCTCTAGAAGTTTCCACGGCCTTCCCAAACTGCACCACCAACTTGGAACCGAGTGTTCAAATACACAAGTGTGTTGTAGATGTGTCCCATTCAGGCTGCACTCAGCAGTTACTTTTTTGTTGATGTTGCCTCAGTTTTTAGATCGTGAGGTTGACAGTGCTTTAGGTGGCATTTGTTCGTCTGCTGTTGTCATGATGCTCAAGCTGTCTGTCTGTCTTTGTTTCAGGCATCAACTGGGCCTTGCCGGCCTGATATTTCAGAGTCACCTGAGTTGTGTCAGAAGTCACCATTGTTTCAATTTGCTGAGGTAATGTTCGCATCTTATACTTAATTAATCAAGGAGTCATTTATAAAGCGAGTTTAAATTTGGGCTAATGACAGCAAATGAAAACAGCAAAGAACTCTATTCAGCTCAATTAATTATAGATGAGAACATATAATCAAAGTTTGTAAAAGGTAAGGGACTCCAGGGGCCTTTAGTTTGATTGGTTTTGAGACAGTCTCCTTATAGCCAGGTTGGTATCAAATTTATGATCCTGCCTTAATTTGCCAACTACAAGGATTACAGACATTCACTTGTGGTGTTCTAGAGATTTAATTGAGAAATAAATACTTATTTATAGAAGCTTGTTAAGTCATACTAATTATTGTTATGATTAAACTAGAATGATTATTAAATTGTACAACACATTGATTGATAAATCCAAAGACATCAAAACTCAGAATTCTTACCTAAGTATTCTTTGTTTTTGTTGTTGTTGTTTTATTCTTGATTCTTTCCTAACTTGATATTTTTTTAATTTTTAAAAGTTATCTATTTATTTTACATCCTGGCCACAGCTTCACCTCCAAAACCTCCTCTCGCAATTCCTTTCCCCCATTACCCACCCCACCCCACAATCCCCTGCTCTTCCATCTCCAGCCAGGAAAGGGCAGATCTCCCATGAGTATCAACAAGGCATGACATATCAAGTCGCACTAAGACTGAGCTCCTCCCCATGTAGCAAGGTAGCTGAATATGAGAAACAGGATCCCAAAAGCCATTAAAAAGAGTCAGAGATAGGCCTTGTTCCCACTGTTAGGAGTTGTATAAGAGAACCAAGCTACACAATGTAACATATATGCAGAATACCTAGGTCAAGTTCGTGCAAGCTACCTGGTTATTGGTTCCTTCTCTGCAAGCCCCTATGAGCCCTTGACCCCTCTGGCTCCTACACTCCTTTCTCTTCTTCCTCCACAGGATTTCCAAACTCTGCATCTGCTTCCATCAGTTGCTAACTAATGCTTCTCTGATGACAATTGGGTCAGGCACCAATGTGGTCACAGGACACGGCCATGACATGATATTATAGTGTGAAGTTTGTCATTGCCAGAGTCTTACATCATAGGACAGAGCTACTAGCTCAATGTGCATGTCAAAAGCAGAAATTAAAACTTCTTCTGAAGATACCTCAATCTTAGAACTCAGTATGAACTCTCCCCTCCAACCCTAATATTTAAGCCAATTGTTCTTCCTTGATCCTTTAAATTTTCCTTGGTTTTCCTGTCCTACCACGGTTTGGTACAGGACAACCATATTTTTCAGATGGCACCTCCTGCTAGTCCTTTGAGAATATTCCTAGCTGCTTTGCTTATATCACCAGAGAGTTGCATATATTTGTTCATAATATATATCTGTCTCTTCTGTCCTTGAGGGCTGGAGTGAGTTTGGAATGTTTTGAATATTGATTTCTGCAAGGACTAAATATAATGGAGAATTCATGCTGTGGTCCCTTTTCAACAGTTAGAGATATGTTAATTGAGGTTGGGCCTAGCTTCAAGCAGATATGCTTAGTGAGTGGTCCGTGAAGCCCTAATGATAGAGTGAACTTTATAAAGTTCTGTTTGGGATTTTTGTACACAGGACAGTATGAGCATGTTGAGGCCTCTGTTCCATATAGAAGTTTCCAAAGAGATCTGTGTCAGTATGCTTTTATATGAAAGGCCTTGACATTTCTTTAGAAGACTCTATTTGTGTCACTAGCTGAAATCATACTTTATATCAACATGTATTTATAAGAGTATCTTTTTGTTTATAAGAGTATCCTTTTGTTCATTAAATGTTTTTCAAAAAAAGCCAAATGGATTTTAGTAGTGATTCTATTTGGTTTGCTATCTGACTCAATTCCTGAACATTATAGGTTAGATTTTCCTTTTATATGAATTGTTCATTTTTTTCTTAACTTTTATGGATGGCTAGTTGGAATGAGAAATATTATTGGAAGTAAATCTTACTAGCTTCATAATTCCCAAGACTTGAGGAAAATCCTTGCAGCTTTGCATTTGTCTTTTATCACACTTGGACAAAGTGTCACACCTGGGACTTAGAGAATTGGTGGCTGAACCTAGAAAAGTTACTCATTTTCAGCTTAGAATGTCTTCAGATCACTTCGTTAAATTTTATCCTTTTATGATGCTCTGTTTTTTGTCTAGTTGATATTTATTTTTAAATAGCTTATCTAATTCAAAAGATGCGGTAACTTTAAATTTTTCCTAGTGGCTTCAGTAGTATCAGTACAGTAGTCAGGCAGCCTTTATATTAATCTTGTTCCTTCCTTGTATATCACCATTGATACTGTGCCTACATGTGACCAAAATGTTTTCTAGCTTTTCTGAAAGTCATTTTTATGGTTGAAAAATTGGGATCAGGGTGCATTTACCACTTAGTAAGTACTCTGTGACAAATGAACAGAGTCTACTATGTTCTCTTCAGGGTACTACAGTGGTCTGAGATGGTAATGCCCCAAGCTCCTACTCACTTCCTCTCACTTTCATCCGACTTTGTAACTGAACTTTATCCACTCTGGAACAAAAATTAATAACTGAATTGTTCTTAAAAATTCTTGCAAATATTTTATTCTAGCCCTCAGAGCAGTTTGAGGGTATCACTGTTATTCGTTGAAAACAAAACAACATATGGTATTGCAGAATCATCTATGAACTGTTAGACACTGAAGTATGTGTGTTTTGTTTGATGAGAGGCTACACATGTCACAACAGAAGGAGATCAGGGCTGGGGAATGTCTCAGTGGGTAAAATGCCTGCCACATGAGCATGAGAACTAAGCATGATACTCGCCAACTATGGGAGACACAGACAAGAAAGTCCGTGGGGTTTGTTGACCAGGCAGTCTCCGTGAAACCCTGAGTTTCAGGTTCAGTTTTAGATGTGGAGGAGAATGATTGAGGAAGACAACCAACGTCAACTTGTGTTCCCTACATGCATGTGCACATGCGTGTCTACACACACAGAAGGAAATACTTTTGTATTTAAACTATTATTCTTGGTCTATGCCAGGCAGTACATTTTTAGGAATATTTGTTTCTCATCATAAGTCTATAAAAATAGGCACTATCACCATCACTAATATACATTTGGAAAAAGTAAGTCTTGGGAAGTTTAACTGAGGTCATATACCTGCTAAGTGGAAATGAGATTAAAACCCTGTTACCCAGACCCTCCTTCCATGTGCTTCTGTCAGACTGTTTGAGAGATGCCTCTGTACAGAAAGTAGTTTGGAGGGTGTAGAGAAGAATATGGCTGTATATACTTAGAACTTCAAGCTTTTAATACTGTATTTTCTTCCTTTTGTGGAGTGGAGGGGGTTTTAAGACAGTTTTTCTGTTGTAGCCCTGACTGTTTTGGAACTTGAACTCAGATATTCCTGCCTCTGCCTCCTTAGTGCCATGTACCACCATGCCTGGCTTTAATAATGCTGTCTTTAAAAAAAAAATAATTGAAATGAAGAAATCCATCTGACTCTGTTTAATGTTGCTGCTTGATATACACTGGGTATTTCTATAAGGCTCATCTTTCGCAATGAGCAAGACTCTTTGTTCTTTACAACCATTGTCTTCCTGTATCATTTGTACTCGTCTTTTAAGAGGGATTTAGAATAGCGACTCACTTCTGAATCTACATGGGAATACATGGCAGAGTCTAGTAGTACGATGTAGTAAAGTATCCTTAAATGGTAAACATGTCTTGTTTTGTTTTAGATATCTTCAAGGACATCCCAACCTGATGGTCCTTCAAAACAGTGTCAATCATCAGCTTTGTTTCAGTTTGCAGAGGTAAAGCCTTCGTTTATTTATGACTATTTTGTTCAGAAATCATGTTCATCTTAGAACATGCTGAAAAGGAATCCTATACGTTAAGTTGGACTTTAAGGATGCCCCTTCCATTATTAGCATAATATACAGAGTATTTGTGGCCCTTTTTTTTTTTTTGCTATTGGCATAATCATAGTCAACTCAGCTCTGGCTTTCATAACCATATTAAAAGCATTCATTAGAGTTCATTCACAGCAGTCACTAGTGATTGATTTATTTCATTTTACCTTCTTAATTTACTTTAATCTTTAAAAAAAGCAACAAAAAAAACCTGCTGTCAATATGATTGCCACAAGATACCAGTTAATTGTTTCCAGTAACAAGTTTAGATGCTGTAATTGAGGAATAACTTTCTTAAAGCAAATGCAGTGTTGAATATGACTTGTTAAATTGTCACTATGTAGCTTTCCACCAGATGTAGCTGCAGCCAGTATTTTATTATTAGAGTCTAATCCTTGGCTCTGCACAGGTCAGTTTTCGCCGGATCTCCAGTTTCGTCAGCTTGTCATCCAGATAGCACACACCAAACACTATTTAGTGATTGATGTGCTTGGTTTGCCTCAACCATGTGCTCATCCCTAGAGAGCTCTATGACAAATAGTAAGGTGGACACAGATCATGAAAAAGCATCCTGCCTGCTTTAGGTCCTTGTACTTTTCATTCCAAGAAAACTGCATTATCAGAATCTTAAGTAATGTTCTATAGAATTGAAAGAAAATGACAGGCAAGACTGTTCTGTTTAATATTGATATATCAAATCACTGATTCATTTGAGTATAAGAAGTGTAAAATGATATTCTTTTGGCAAGGGAAAACCTAGCATTTCACTTTGAAAATGAGAAAAAAATTACTTTCAACTCTTATATTAAGGGAAAAAAAAAGCTTCTTCATCTTGGGACCCTTCTGAGACTTGTGGCAGCAGCCGGCCTGCGTATGTCAGGGCACTCTGCTATAGTAGTTGCTTCAGTTGCTGAGGACTCTTCTATCAGACTAATAACAAATGCAAAGTATTATTTTATGGAGAACAATTTGTTTGACAAGTCTGAGCACATTAATATTTCATTATAACTTTCCATTCTGATAAGCAGACTGTTGTTTTCATTGTCTGGGGGAAATAGTTTTGTTTAATATCATTTCCTCACTCTTTTTCAGTTATTGGTACCCATTTATTGCAGCTAAATATTTTTCAAAAGTTTAAAAGAATGACAGTGTGTTGGCTGAATTTATTTATAATATTGAAATCTAAATCATTCCCATCAAGTTTTTCTGAAGCATTTCATAAAAGATAGATCTGTTTGCTGTATATTCTGCCCTGTAGCATGAATTAGAAGGGTGTGGTGGCTATCTTTGATATACCTGATATTCACATATTAATTTCCAAAAGTAGTCTACTTAATATGAAGTGCCATTGTGGAACATCTTGACTAAATGTGTGTGTGTGCCTAACTGCATGGTTAAGTGATACAAGATATCATCATCAGATCCATTAGTAGCCTCTGAAGACCAGGGTCAGTGTCAGTAAAGGACAAAACTGATGGTTGTAAGGGCCACTGTCCTATGATTCTGAAGAATGAAATCAGTGAATCTCCTACAGGAAACAATTTGTGCTCAGTGCACTCCCCTACCAAATGACAAAATTTGGTCCTTACCTCTCAGTTGTACTGTTTTCCCCCCACAGAACAAGAAAGTTACTAGACAGTCTTCAGGGTTGCATCACTAGAGGTCACACTGCTGCTTAGCAGTATTCATCCCCAAAGTCTTTTGGTTGACACAAAGCATCTGTGGGATTTGAGGAAGCTTAAGATTGTTAATTTGAAAATTTAGCAGGAGCTGTTTCAGGGGATTGTAGCATAAGTCATGCATGATAGATAACCCCGCCTGGATAATGTGAGCAAACACAACTTCTGCTATACCCCAAAATCTGATGCAGTCTTCTTCCCACTTCAAGCCCCAGGGAACTGATCTTCTTATGCTTTGCATAAGATGGTAATATAAGCCATTTTAATTTTTGAGCAAATTAAATGTGGCACTTGGAGTTATTTAACAGTATGGGCTACATCTGCTTTACATAAGCGAAGACTGTGCTTATCTAGAGATCTATGATCTAGATATCATAGAGATAAGAATAACAGGTCTAGTCCTTCTCTTTGTGATGGATGAGAATACTAAGTTTCAGTCTAGGTTTTTAGCATCTGATTATACTGTTAGCCCAGTTGTGGGCTGGCTCACATAAGGCTAAACCAGCGTTAACTAAAAGAACTAATAAAAGTTGTCTGCTGGAATCTGTGATGAACACATATATTGTAATAGAAATAGAGTAGGCTGTAATCACAGTGATGATATGTCACTCTTATTTTTTAATCATTTCACAAAATAGCATCATCTTTTATTGTCCTAATTAGTGCACAACAAAAGTTTCATGCTTTAAAATAAGTCAGTGTTTACCATAAGGCTTGTTGAAACACAAAGATTCCTAGACTCTACTCCTAGGACTTCTGATTCACACAGTCTGAGAACTTCCGCCTGCAGCAAGATTCTTTTCAGAAGCCACATGTTAAGGCCAGTTGCTACTGACTTGCAGTGTATTATTGTTATTGTTAATGAACTTTCTCATACCTGTTGTTTTATGAAGGAAGGGTGGAAACAGAGGAAAGGTATAAGTGTTTGATTGAAAATTACCATTTATATTTTCTAAGGTGTTCTCGCTCCTATTATTACCTACATAAGAAGGGAATCAGTGTTTATATATTTAGGAAACATTTATCTCTGTAAAAGTGTTTAGTTTTGAAATATTTATAAGATTGTACACAAAGTATTCCTAGAAAGCATTCTTGCTAAATTCATTTTATGTCTCCAGAGGCATTTAACTATGTGTTCTCTTAGAAATGGGTTATTTATCGTGAAGTATAATTATCAAAAGAAACACTCGTTAAAGGCTCTGGCTATTTCCTTAAGTTGAAATGGTTTTTATTTTTTTTTTTATCTTTTTTCTTCTTTGCTTTTTTATTTTTTATTTTTTTTTTTATCTTTTTTCTTCTTTGCAAGCTCTGGATTTCTGCATTGAACACTAAGGAGGACTTTTTCTCCATTTTTTAACCAAGTAATCACTGTAAAACCTGTTGAAATTAACCTTCATTGAACCATGGCTCAGTAAAGCACTTTCTTTTTAATAGGTTCCTTGTGAATGTTTATATTAAAGAAGAAATACAATATTCGTGCTGTATAAGCCCTAGAAAGAAATACAGTGTAAAGATTGCTTGCCCCATTGTCAGTCTCTTCATTTTGATTCTCATGTTTCATCTAGATTCATTTTAACCCATCCCTCTGTGATTCTTAACTCTGATGTATTCAGTTGATCAAAATGAGTTCCCTATTGGCATTGTTGATGTTACTTTAGATCTAGGTCCTGAAGACTGATGGCGGAATATAACATCAGAAGGGAGCTATTGTTTTCCATTATTCAATAGGTCTAAAAGCCATGGACAATGTACACATTCTCTGTCTGATGTGTGGCTGGCTCTTAAACCTAATATACATCTTTGCATTGAAAAATAACATATTTACTAAAAAGACACAGCTAATCTATTTGATTTAGACAAATTGATATGGACATTAAACCTTTCCTTAGAAAATATTTACCCTGCCAGTATAAGTAGAGTCATAATCATACCAAATTTAAAGTTCTGTCACAATAGGATACAAGTAATAGGTACAAATTTAGAGCATTCATTTTCATGATGGAATACTTAATATATTACAAAATGTTACATTTCCATAAAAATGCCATATACTTCACTACAACTAATCACAGGACATGCTGTGGGGTTTTTGGAGGCATTAACATTTCTTTTAAAGTAAGCAATATCAGCTATCCTCATATGTCCACTTGTTTTTTGGTTTATTTGTGTAATAGTTATTCATTTTCTTCCAGACTAGTGTGTAAAATGCCTTATAATTGTAAAAGATTTCACTATCTCCTAATTTGACTCTGATCTTTACCACCTTGTATACTCATGCACAAACAGAAACATAAAATGAGGACTTTAATTTTTCCTAACATTTTTTTCTGTATCTCAGATCCTATTTCACCTATTTACTTACTATTATACCCTCTTACTATCCTTTATGAATGGATACTGTTTACCTGAAATGCATAATAGTGAAAACAATAGCATTATCAGATTGGCAAACACCGTATATGTTAAGGAAAATAAAATTCACAGTCACTAGCGTAGTATACAGTACTCCCTAGCTACCAGAGTTGCAGTCACACTGGTGTGTCCCTTACATTGAAAATTTTTAGCAGGAGTGAGTAGTAACAAAATGACGGATTAACATGTTGCTTATTCTTGAAATCAAAGCCATTATCACAGATGAAATTATTAAAAGAAAATGAGTAACATAAAAAGGGAGAAGAAAACTCTGAGAAAAACTAGTATTTATAGAATCAGTGCAGAAAGAAACCAGCAGAAATTAGCAAATAATGGCTTTAGAGGTCTGTCTCCAGTAATCGAAGCCCCGAGAGGAATTTGCCAAAGGAGAGATCAGCATGTCAGGTGCTACAGAAAAACCTAGACAAAGACTGAGCCATCTAAATTATCATATGTCCAGTCTTCTCCCAACCTCTGAAAAGATATTTCTCTCGCCAAAATAAAACAAAACACGAAAAAAGAAAATCAGGTAGTAAAAAAAAATGCTCAGGGAACATAATAAATTATTCCATGAGAATTTTGTCAAGAGAATTTGGAAGCATGAACATCTCTCACACACCTGCACCTTTAGAAATCAGACTTTTTCCAGGTGATGGTGGTACACGCCTTTAATTGTAGCACTTTGGTGGCAGAGGCAGGTGGATCTCTGTGGGTTTGAGGCCAGCCTGGTGGTCTACAAGAGCTAGTTCCAGGACAGGCTCCAAAGGTTCACAGAGAAACCCCATCTTGAAAAAAACAAAAAACAAATAAATAAATGAAAAAAAGAAATCAGACTTTTAAACAACCTTGAATATTTTAAATATTGTCATGTAGCTGTGAGTAGGTGAAAATCTTCTATGAGATTTAGAAAGATCAGGGAGCTGTCATACTGTGTAAGAAACCACTTCAAGCCTACTACTGAGCAGTGCATTCACAGACGGCAGGGGACCCCTTAGTGTGACCCCATACTACAGGAGGCAACAAATAAGTGCAGTCAAGGGACAGAAACTGAAACAAAAGGAACAGCAGAGGGAGCTGGAGGAAGAAGTCCTGAGATGGACCTGGGTAGTGCAGCCTTCCCATCATGTTTGTTGTCTCTTGGTAACATTTGCTTATTCAACAAAGTTGATAGTCTACACATTATAAAATTTAATAAATTGTATCCTTGGACATTTCATCTCTATAAACTGTTCAGTTTTATTGTGTAATCAATTTTTGGAATGGCTCTAAAGTGTTTATATTTGCTGGCGAGCATAATAAATCACAAGTGTTGATTGTTGGGCCATCTATTGAAATGAACTGTGGCCTCAGAAACATGCTGATCCCCAATATGAAATCTAATCTCTACAGTATAATAATGGACAAGCTTTCTTGTATTTTAAAGGGAAAATAAATGATGCTCAGAGTCCTGATTATTTGCTGAAGTCTACATAGCAGAAAGTAATGAAGGCATGTCAGGCTGGCTCAGAAGCCATGACTCCTACATTATATGACCCCGGTTCAGGAGACTGCCATTTACATTCAGTGTTCAGTCTTTAAGTTACTGAAAGTCAGAAACAATAGTATGTGAGCTTTTTCTTAGTCTATTGAGGGGCGAACAATTTAATTCAACTTGTGTAGTAATAGTTAAGACGTAGTATGTATCAGTGAAAATTTGACTAGTGGAAAATATTCCAAATTTCAGAAAGAATGAGACTCCCTAAATTATTTTCAGTAGAATCAGATGTAATTGCAGTGAATTTTCTAAAAGTGTAGCATCTAGGAGGGAAAAATTCCTCATCACTTCCATCAAGTAGACTTTTAAAAAGTAGCCCAGGTAACATATTAAATATGTGTTTCTATGAAGGGCTCTTGTTCCATGGGTATTCTAGAGAGAACCAGTGAGCACCTGATATGCAATCTGTCCCTGAGTTGACACAAATGCCTGCGGGACCTAGGTCACTGCAAGTTACTGAACTGAATTGTCTTCTTAGCCAAACTGAGAAAACTCCACATAGACTGAGAAGAACTCAGAATCATAGAAATGGAGTGTGCTTAGGCCATAGCTACCTGATCCCATGATATCCATGGGAGGAATGCTGTGCACATGTCTTTCTGAATAGGTAGATCTCTTTTCCAACTCTTACTGAGGCTAAAAATTGAAAATGAAGCTTTCATATGAAAATAATAGCGTTGTTCTCTTATAATATTGCCCAGACACTACTTAGCCAATTTGTAAAAAAGTATGCAGTTAATATAATACCATGTATGCTGGTGCAACCCACACAGTACGGCAGATGACTGTACCCCATAGGTTCGAGGTTCGTTCTTAGTCTTTGAATGCAGTTCTGCATGGTGTTCTAAGGCATTCAGTATTTTATATAAAATTCTTATCCTCCGCTTGCTCCTGTCATATTACCTATCACATGAGTTCTTTCCATAGAGAATCTAAATATTTCCTTTGATTAGTAAATGCAAGATAGTTCTATATATTTTTATACTTAGCCAATTGATGAGTTAGTTCTTAAGTATAAATTAACATGCATATCATGCTAATGTTAAATTTAGAGTCATGAATATGAAGGATAATATTCTTGTCATTATATGTCCATCAAAGCAGCACCTATTTTTGAGCAACTCTAAAGATTCTCAAAATGATTATCCCAGATTTAATCTAGTTAAAGCAGTTTGGTAGTTAGGAATAGTGTTAGTCCTACAAAACTAAGAAAATTCATATATATACATATACATATATATGCATGCAAAGATTCTGGTATCAAAATTAACACTGCTTATGTTATTGTTTTCTTTGTAGATTTCTTCAAATACTTCACAGTTGGGTGGTGCTGAGCCCGTGAAACGCTGTGGGAATTCTGCACTCTTTCAGCTGGCAGAGGCAAGTCATAAGAAGTTAAGATCTGCAGATGTGGAAATCACAAAATAATGATGATAGTGTTTCTTAAACTGTGCTGTCTCACCCGTGACCATAAATAAGCTGTATTTGTTTTCACTAGTGAGAGGACTGCCTTTCACGTTTGTGAATGTTGCTACTAAAAGTTATTGAAAAAGATTGCCCAGGGATATCATAAAAACTATTTCCTGGGTAAATTTGTTTTTGTTTTTCAAGGTAGGATTTCTCTGTGTATCTTTGGAGCCTGTCCTGGAACTAGCTCTTGTAGACCAGGCTGGCGTTGAACTTACAAAGACCCGCCTGCCTGTGCCTCCTGAATGCTGGGATTAAAGGCGTGCACCACCACTGCCGGTTTTGTCTCTCTCGGGTTGGTAAATTTAAGGTTAGTGAGGTTAAAAAATAAAACCACCCTGAGCTCCCAAAATAGCTTGCTATTTTTTCTTTCTCTGACTTTCTTCATTCACTTCTAAATCTCTAAAATGCATAACTTTTAGTCAGAGTGATTTTGTGTATGTGAAACAATCGGATGGCATATTCTAAAATCTGGGTTTTTAGAGTATCACTCACACGTTTGATGTGACATGCCACTATTACTCCACTGGCAAAGGGAAAAATATGTAGAAGTTGTCGTAAGTTGTAGCATTTCTATCCTGCTGCAACCACTCTGCCTACATGGAATGTGTGGCAGGATTTTGTCAACACCAGGATCCTCAATTGGTGTACTCTGATACTAAACTTTTCCTCTTTCCTTCCAGTGGGCTCCCTCTAAGTTCTTTTGTGAGTGGCATGGTTCTTTCATAAATTCCTGGGAATTTACTGATCTTAATGAGATCATCTGTCATTTTATCATAAAAATCTGAGAGTTTGAAATCTTTAAATTGATATCTTTAAATTAGGCTTTGTAAAGCCAAGCCTGGTACAAATTAGGACTACAAGGCCCTGAAACAGTAGCAGGTAGATAGACTGGAACTAATCCATTGCATCAGATGCCAAGCTTGACGTGGTTCTTAGACAAAAAATCCAGACCCAAAGAGAAGACTATGAAGACCAGAAAGACTGAGGAAAACTTAGAAAACAGCAGGGACTGGTTCTGAAAGGGAGTAGTAAGGGTCTCCTTCAAATGTAGCCAATAAAGAGAATGCCTTTGGATTTGCCATGCAAATGAATCTCAGTCAGGAAAGAGACAGATTGTGAGGTTATGGATTTTCTAGATTCTAGATTCTCAAGATAACTTATTTGAAATGACCTTGTTTGGTTTTTGTTTTTTCTTTTTTTCTTTTTTTTTTTTTGAGTAATATGATGTCTGGGCCATCTGCTTTATCTGGTTACATAATTTCTCTCTGTGTGCACACCTATATAAAACTATAAAGTATTAAGCAACACCAGCCATAAACTAACTTTCCATATATCATTTATCTTTATTAAGCTGTTTTGTTTGGTACCATATGAGCCTCTAAGATGCTTCCCTGTGCAGTGCTGCTAGAGAGAGAAATCTGCGTTGTCATTTTCTTTCAGTCATGAGAGGGATTTCTTATTAAATCAAAGCTCATTAGAAAAAAAAGCATTCTTCTAATTTGTAGGGATGCATCTCAAATATGAAACAGATGCTATGGCTTAACAGATGCTTGGATGCTGGTGTCATAATTTAAAGGGGAAAAATTACTAAAATAAGCCTATTTCAGTTACAGAAAACCAACTTAGCAACATTTGACTAAAAATATGTGCTTCTGATGAAACTCAGTTGCTGAGTAATCATTTGCCAAGATCTTTGTTATTATTTGTGCCACAAGAATCTGATACCACATCATGAGTAGTATGTTTTACAAGAGCATCCCAGTTGCTAAGTAAGCATCAAATGCACTATAAATGAACCAGCATGGCCAATGGTCACCAGAAGATTAATGCTTTCTTTCATTTTTGTCCCACTCATAGTCTTTTTTTTCTTCAACAAATAATGTATAATCATTTCTGGAACCTCTAAAAAGTAAATATAGAGACAGATGTAAAATTACACATTCCAAAGGGAAAACTGTCAAGGAAGTTGTTCTGATTTAGACTGGTCCTTCTCCTACAACCACCTCCTATACCTTGATAGGCCACTCAATTCCCAAATCATCCTAGGGATGATATGTGGAACACCATGATTTTTCTCTCTCCTGAAGATAGACTTATTCTCCGTTCCTTACTCTACTCTGTCAGGAAGTAGAGCCAGCTCTGCTGTTAAAGATTAAGGAAGGAACATGGAAGCAGTATATTCTTATGGTTTGGTGAGAAACTAGAAATGCTTTAGACATAAATGTTTTGTGACATCTTTTACTTATCTGACAAAGCACAAACAAAATAAGGGATCTGGCAGCAAGGAGATGTGGAATGGCTTTCACTATTCTTAGTTTTGCTATTGGAAACCAAGGGTAAAGTAAANCCTCTACTTCCTGTCTGGTTTTCCCACCTATACTTCCTGCCTGGCCAATCAGCGTTTATTTAAAACATGATTGACAGAATACAGAATTGTCCCCCACCAGTTATAGTTTATTTCTGCCCCTGTAGATCTCATTCCTGTTCTGTTCTTCCTCCCTCTGTATACAAACCCACACAGTACATACATGTCCTGAATAAAAGAAAGAGAAAAAAATTCTCAATTCTTTTTATGATTGATAACCTCTAAATATATTTATAAAATATATTCTATATTTTTATGCATGATAACCCCTGAATATATATTGTAACAGAATATGAACTGTGTATAGCAAATAACAAAGGAGAAATAGAAAAGAATTATATCAACAGTTAAAAAGTACTCTAAAATATATTATGAAAATCACTGTGAGCTATGAATGCAAAAATTGGCAAAAAAAAAAAACCCAAAAAACCCTGATGTTGTCAGTTTTTTTTTAACTAAAGAAAGAAAGAAATTGGCTAGTCTAAATTAGGGGAAGCAAAGTTATCATAAAGATCCAAGAGAAAGTAAAACTACGTAATTATTGTTTTGTGCTGTTGTGGAGAGGGAGTAAGGACAATGATGTTCAAATCAGAACATGTGCATGATGAAAGGCTAGTGTGTGGTAACTCTGGATCGACCTGGTGGTAGGATAATAATTTGGGTTTGCAACATAGGAAAATTCCACTGTAGGCTATGGCAAGACCTTGCAAATGAGATTTGTCTCACTTTTGGTAACCTTTGACACGTTGTAGAAAACAACTCAGAACAAAATGGGGAAAAATCATTCTGACTTTCAAAGAATAAGCTTCATTTATAAATGTAGGCTGTTATTTCACAGAAACATTTAAAACTGTTACTGGAACTTGTAAACAAGAGGGTGAAGACTGGAAATTAACAGTTTCCCTGCCAAAGGCCATGGTCACAGGTGCTGTCCCAGAGTAGGTTTGCTCTGTTCTCTGACATCCCAGGACCTGCCAGCTGCCTTCTGTTCCTTTATGGTCTGCTTCTACCTGCTTTGAGCCACTGAGAGACCTTGATGGGAGGGAGACTGAGGAAGGGAGGAGGGGAAAGAGAACTGAGGAGGAGATGTATGTTGGGAAAGCCAAACACCATTCTTCCAGGGACCAGCTGCCTCTAGAGAGGCCCCAAACCTGACCTTTGGGTTTCAGGAATGTCTTTTTACCCCTTTTGCCTCTGCCATAGCCTTCTTGCTGTTGCTAACTCCTGGGTTTCCTTGCCATTTCCTGTTTAGTTGTTGTAATTTTTCATGAGCTGTTATAATAAACCTGTTCCCTACATGGAAGTCTCTCTGCTAGGTATGCCATAAGTTGTTTCTGCCTACTCACTTATATTGACTAAGTGCATAAGCCAGCTTCATTTTCTGTTCGCTGTCGTTAATATTGCTTACTTTTCTTTTTAAAGCTGAGAGGATGTTTTTGCCTGACAGAACCCCAATCAAGGTTGTACTTACCCACTTTGTCAGACTGTTTTTGCTACTGTGAGTTAAATCTAAGCTCTTTGGCTCACTGTGTAACTTTGGGTAAGCTCTGATGTTTGGTTATGAACTCAGTTTTATTCAATAAAGTCTAGTCTTACTTTAGGAACTCTGACTAATAGGGTAATTAGTTTTTGCTCAGTATTAAAGTTCTCAAACAAACCTGCCCCCTCACACAGAAATAAGTTACCTGTCTTTATGCAGAAGTCGGTTAACTCTCAGGAACAAGTAACATGAGCCCTGTATTGGAAAGAAGGTTCTATTAGTGACTCCCAAGTCTGGGTCAGATTTGGGTTTTGGTCAGTGAGCAGATTAGTGATTTGTGGTTTTTAATAGAAGAATTTGTTTTACTTTTATAATTTTACCTCCAGCAATGTAATTGTATTTCTTATAATTTAGGATTAACACACTCTATTTGAGGAGGGTGGGGTGGCTTCTAAGAGTTAAAACAGGGGAAGTAAAGCATAACTAGTACTTGGTGTAATCACCTACACAAGAAATATTATGCTATTTCCTAGAATATGTCCCCAGAGTGAATGTCTGTATGGATTCCATTTCATTCCTAGCTTAGAATCCTATCAAGGGTGATAAGGAGAATCATTTTGAAATATATTGAACAGAGAATAGAGTTTTCAAAATACTATTAGGCTTGCTAAGTTGAATCTGTGCTGCAGATGCAAACTCTTGGCCTAGCACTGCAAACGCCTCTGCCTAGAGGAGAAAAGTCCCTGACGTGACCTATGAAAGGCAACCAAAGTGACAATGGCAAAAGAAACCTTACATTTATTTTGAGAATGTCATTCTGAGCTACTTCTAAAACTAGTATATTGAGCCTACATGGAATAATTTATAAATAACTAGGGCCAGAATAGTTGAAAAGGAAAATTATGTCATAATTCGCTCATTAGAGTAAAACATGCAGGGAAGAATAATTATTTCAGTGTTTTAGCATTAACATAAGTTAACATGTGCTTCAGGTGTGTTTCTGGTTCAATACAATGAAGGGAAGAGCCCAGTGTACATGGTTTCTAGCTGAGTTTTAAAAGTTAACATGAATGAGTCCAGAGAAAGACAGGTCTGGCACACATCTTTCTTATTTCCCATCTTCCTGGGAATTGTTTGAAGAACTGGGCACTCGTATCATGTTATTCAGTGTTTTTTAAAAAGTGGCAGTGTTGCCTCCTCGGCATGTCCAGTTCCTTCCGAGTCCAAATGTTACAGATTTTTTTTCACCAAAGTTTGTGATGCATTCAAAGCACTAAGGGGGGAAAATGAGAAAAAGAGTATCTGATACTTAATCCAGTGTATTACCCATTCAAAACTGAGTTTCCCATCTGTCAGCAGTACTAGGTGATAGTTCTGTAAGACAGACGAGCTCCCTGGTTCTGTGCTGATTTCGTGCTGACTCAGCAAGCCTCAGTGCTCATTGTCTTCCCATGCTGCTAATGCGCAATAAATTACGTATGTTACAGCTACTTTGTTCTGTGCTGCGCTTGACCAGATCAGCATCTTGGGCCTCTTGGTAAATTCCTCAGACATAGAAATTTAGCCCTGTTATTTTTGTTATCATTCATGTTCTCCTTAAGTGTTTATGAGTGGAATCTGGGGTATTGAAAATAGTTTACAATAGCTATAATCTCACATTTATCACATAGCCTGAGCTTCAAGGTGATAGGGAGATGAAGGTGACAGCTTTACTCATAAACGTCCTAGATGTGTAAAGAATTTTTGGTTTTTCTAGACAAGGTTTCTCTGTACCTTTGGAGCCTGTCCTGGAACTGGCTCTTGTAGACCAGGCTGGCCTTGAACTCAGAGATCTGCCTGCCTCTGCCTCCTGAGTGCTGGGATTAAAGGTGTGCACCACTGCTGCCTTGCCAATAAGTTGAAAGAAGGTGTACATGTATAATAAATGTGTAGTTTATAATAGACTTTATTCTGTGTACTTTGTCCGGTACATATTCAAATGCATTCAGGTAGCAAAAATACAATAAGTGTGATACATGTAAGTGTGATAAACCACTTATGACAAATAGTTTACATTGTTTTGGCTCTGAATCAACAGCCAGGTTCAAATCAGTTTAGGTTTTTCACCAGACAGGATTAGGAAGGAAGGAAGGAAGGAAAGGGAAGGAAGGAAGGAAGGAAGGATGGAAGGAAGGAAGGAAGGAAGGAAGGAAGGAAGGAAGGAAGGAAGGAAGAGAAAGAAGAAAGAAAAGAAAGAGAAAGAAAGGTTTTCAGAGCTTCTGTGTTTCTATAACTCTCTGTTGGCATCTATAGACCTATAATGCACATTTACTAATTGAAACCTTTCGGCATTCAATGAATCATTATAACATTTCTAATTTCAAGTGGATCAGTGGAAGTTACTGCTGTTTTCCTTATTCTCTGGAATGTGGGGCCAAGCATCAGAACAGTGTGGGGATTATACTGACATAAGTATATCATCTCACTTAGCCTCACAATCGAGCTACCAAGGTCCAGTGGAAGAGCAGAAGGAGGGAGAAAATGAGAAAGGAAGTCAGGACCATGAGGGACTGGCCCACCAACAGAGACAGTGTGCTCGATCTATTGGGAGCTCATCAAATCCAGNCAGCAACAAAAGAATAAAGCAAAGATAGTATAGTAGTTAGTTATTCTGGCTCTGTAGCAGAACACTTAGAAGGTTATTTTGTCTTGAAGGCAAGGGCATTGGAGATATCAGCTTATCTTGTTACTGGGTGAGGGCTAAGGCTAGGTTATAACTTCAGGGCCCAGCCTCCAACAACTACTGCCTCCAGCCAGAGCCCACCTCCTGAGCATTCTGTTACTGCTTGAGACAGTTCCCTAGGCAAACTATAACGAGCAGTTCAACTGCCATCTATCTCCAAAACTAAGGCTTTAGTCCTCCTGAAGGACCAGCAGCAAGGCTCAGAGCAAAGTATTCTTCTGCATTTTTAGGCCAGAACAGAAAGAGAAACGGGTGGGCAGATTTCCCAAAGCTAGGGATTATTGCTTACAAGAAATTCTATCTCAGACCTGGGTGGAGGTGTCTGCCCCCAAGTGTAATAAGCTGAAATCAGTCCCCAAACACACAGAGTGGAAAAGAGTCCCTATTCCTACAAGTTGTATACACACAGACACAGTAATAATTAATGTAATAAAATTCTAAGACATAGAAGGATCAAAAAACATTTTATATATATGTTTATTGTCATACTCTGTGCCTCCCTCAGCAGTCAAAAATAATGTGGGATGGTAGCAGGAGGCAGACATTTGGATTCTCTGACACTGTCACTTTAGGTTTTAAAACGTGAAGGCCCTGATTGGAATGTTGATATTTTTGTATGTGGAAGTGGGCACATGTTCATATGTGCTCAGTTCACATGTGAACACACGTGTGGAAGCCAGAAGACCTCAGTTTTTATTCCTTCTCAAGCCCAGTCTACCTTATTATCCTAGATAGGTTCTCTCACTACGGCCAGTAGTTCTTTGCTTAATGTTTCTCAGCTCTGGGGTTACAAGAGAAACACCTCACCTAGTTGTTTACATAGGCATTGGTGATCAAGCTGAGGTTCTCATGCCATCTATCCAAACCCACAGCTGGTAGCTTTTAATGTCTGAAAGTGACCCGGAAATCCTAGGACTTGTTTAATGTATTTTAAAGGCATCTTTCCAGCCAGGAAGGGAGTTTTCTGAGATCAGAAAACTGAGAACACAGTGCTCTTTGTTCAAGCTTCCATGAAGTTCATACTGTTCAGTTAATCAGTTCCTTATGCTGGCAAGCGCTGAAATGCATTGTTTCCAGTCATTTTGAGATTAATTAGGCTAATCATCTACAGAGCAGCGCAGCAGCCTCCCTGGGATGACAGTTGGGTAGGAGAGTTGCTGCAGTTTGGAGATGCTCTGAGGAGAACCAGAGATAGCTTTATCTGCAGTTTTTAAATTCTAGAATTAATAAGCAGAACAGTGTAATCACTAACTCAAACAGACAAGAGCATTTCAGGGCTTTCTCCATGTCAGTAATAGAGGGGCTGCTGAAGTGACCTACCCATGTACACATGTTCAGCACAATAAGAACTAAAACCTGTAAGCCACGTATGATCAGAAGTATATAGAAAGTTGGTTTCTTAGAAAGTGGCAGGGGCTGAGCCTATGTCTAAAATCACTGCTGTGCATTCTGGTAATTTTTCTGAAATTACTTCTACTAATGAATTTTGTTTAATTTATGATAGTGAGTGCTATTTATTATCTACTATGTGTTAAGCACAATTTGAGTACTTCATAATTCTCAAAGCTGTGTTCGGAGACAGGTACTATTATCGTTTCTGGTTTTCCTATTAGGAAACCAAAAAATGTACAAGTTCAGTAAGTTCGCTTGGTAGCTTGCTTATGGTCATGTAGACAATGAGAATCAGAGTCTAGGTAGGAACCCAGATACTCTGTCTCTCTAGACCGTGCTCTTAAAGTAGGCATTTCTGTCAGAAGCTAAAGAAACAGTATGTTGTATTTCCCCCAGATAAACCTAATAGAAGATTAAAAAAAAATACTGGAAAAGTTTTCATTAACTATATTTATTAAATAAGGATATGGGCATTCTCAGAAGCTTCAGCATCTTTTTATATTCTTTAATGCTATAATGATGTATAAATTAAGTAAAAGGTAGGGTGATGTGGGATTCCCCTCTGTATGCTGTGAATACCATTGGTTAATAAAGTCAGGTTCAATTCTTAGCACTCACATGGCAGCTAACATCTGTTTGTAACTCCAAAATCTGACACCCTCACACACATGCATGCAAGAAAAACACCACTGCAACTAAAATAAAAATGAACAAACTTTTAAAAAAATAACCGGATTTATAAAAAATATCGAAAAATGAGGCCAGCTAGTGGTGACACATGCCTTTAATCCCAGCACTCAGGAGGCAGAGGCATGCGGATCTCTGTGAATTCAAGGCCTACCTGGTCTACGAGAGCTAGTTCCAGGACAGGTTCCAAAGCTACAGAGAAACCCTGTCTTGAAAAACCAAAAGAAGAAGGGGGGAAGAGGGAGGGAGCAAGCGAGGGAGGAAGAAAGGACAATGTAGGTAACTCCATGAATAATCTTGCTTAGCTATTCTCCCCCGAATCCTTTTAACATTTCTCATTGCTGCTAATGATTAGAGGTACTTGACTGAGTTATGACTGTGCATACATGTTCTCTATCTATCCTGAGTGTCTGACCCTCCCAGCCACCTCTAACCCAGAACACAGAGGTGCAGATCTTATCCTGATTTCTAATTCTAAAACTTGAAATTTTATAAGGGAACCTTTTATTTAATGTTGGTGTGTTTCTTATCTTTTGATTCAAGTCTCTAGTCATTTTAAACACCTCCTAAAACTTTTCTTCTCACTCTAAATTGCACCAGTGTATGTTGGGGGGAGCTGAAATAGAGAAATGTTTTTAATAACTGCCATTAACAACTTCAGAGAAGATATCAGATGGCCATATGGTACCACAACTCTCACCCATCCAGAATCCATAATTTTCAAGGAAGTAGTCAGTGAAGAAAATATTTAAATTATCAGTTCACCTGCCCAGTGTTTTCAGCCAACCAAAGAGAAAATTGCTTAACTTGGCCAGATTTCAGTGCTCAGACATATATAGACCACTGTTCTGTGACTGTTTCTCCTGCATGATGGGGAGTCTGATTTTCTTAGCAGCGATGCTGTCGTTATTCTCAGGAACCGCTGACTGTGTATTTATGTTACAACACACACACCCCAATTCTAGTTTTAATTAATTACAGAAGAAATGCACATCTTAGAAAATGCTTCTAACTGCCATCTTAGAGTTGTATCTAAACTGTTTTGGCAGTCAGTACAAAATGATTGTAAATATACGTTGCTTCAAAAACATTTGTTTTGTACTAAAAAGCAGAGATTTTGAAATAAAACCGATTAGTGTCAGGAGGTCTGTTTGCACACTGTCTTGTTTTTAACTTAGGGGACTCCTTTATAGTGGACAGTAAAAGACAAAGTCTAAGAAGAAGATATGTGGCCCGTCTGGAAGCTGCTTACCACAGCTTTGGGTCAGCCAAGAGATGGCTACTGTGGCATTATTTCTAACAGTTTAATTCAGTTCTTATTTTATTGTCGTTTAAGGCAGAAAAAGAATTGAATTAATATCTTAATATTTTGTTAAATGTTAAATTTGTAGTGACTCTGATTCAGAGATAAAAATTAGATGTAGCATAAGTTTATTATTCTCTTAAAGCCAGTCCTCCATAACAGACCCCAAGCCTAAAATGTGTTCTTACCTGGAATACAAAAGGCATTCTCTCTGTGCCCAAGATCGTGAAATCCAATCTCTTCAATCGTATGTTAGCCCCTTCAGGAGTGATACTTAGTTCTTAGCATTTTGAAGAAGATGATAACCTGTGCATTGGTCTAGTAATTGTCTGTGAGGATCAGACTCACTATTTCAGCTTTTTCTTTCCTTTGAGAAAGGAGTTACATTATCTCCAGCACGCCATCTCTAGGCCTTTCTGATTATACAGAAGTCACAATGTAGTTTCTGTTGATGGAGGGAACTTTTAAATATTTGTGATTAATTTTCATACAAACTCTTGGGACATTCTTGAGACAAGAATGTTGTGATTGTCAATTGAGGTCTGGCAGTAATATGGTTATAATTAGCATTGTTTTTAGAGACTCATAAAATAACTTTTCCTAGTTTGAATTAGAATGCACTTTAGCCTCAAATTACCTAAGGACTAATGAGCATTCAGTTTAACACAATATCTGTTGAAAACCTTTTCAAAGATATGAGCATATTCTTGGAAGAGAATACAAAGGTGGACAGAATGCATTCTGTGCCCATTGAGTTATAGCTATTGAATAACAGAGTAGGACCTGGGGGAAGTGACAATAATTATCAAATATTTATGTCCATCTTTGACTTAAAACATTAACATTTTAACTTCTTTGAATGCTGCCCTGGGAATTCCAACACTGGAAGGTGCCCTGATGATTTCCTGTTCTCACTTTTAAAGAAAGTTAGTGCTCAATTTAAATTAATAATAGAAGGATAAATTGTCATTTACCATGTCTGGCATTGTTTCAAGGCCAGATTAACAATCGACTCTCTATTAGGGGCATTTTGACTAAGTTAATAATAGTCATTAATTATGTATTCCCCACAATGCAATTTTGTTCCCTTGAGCTCACATTGCTTTATGTTCTTTTTATGCCTGTTGTATGGCTGGGTACATGCATGTAAATGCATGTACATAATGTATGTATGAACTTTTTTAAATCTAGGGGTCAATAATTCTCTAGGAGCAGGAAGAAAAAACTTAAACAGAAAATTGGGTTCAGGAAGATCTTAATTTCAAAAAAAACTCTTTAAAAAATGCTTAACTCTGATTAGTTGTTGTGTAGCAGTTTTCTCTGAGATTGAAACATTCCATTCTGCAAGGATATTTTTTTTGTATGTATGAACATTCCTAAGCCCCACTGAATTGTGGATGCGTATGCCCGTATTAGATGTGAGTAGACATACACATACACAAAAGTAAGACTGGATACTGGAAAAAAGGCTCAGCAGCTAAGAACAAGTTGCTCTTGTGAGGATCTGGCTTCATTCCCCAGCACCCATAAGGTGACTCAAGCCATCTTTAACTCTAGTTCCAGGGGACCCATCTCTGTGGGCACTAGGTATGCATATGGTACACAGACATACATGCAGGCATACAAATATAGATAAATAATTTTTAAAAATTTTTTGTTGATTTTTATTGAGCTTTACATTTTTCTCTGCTCCCCTCCCTGCCTCTCCCCTCCTCCCTTCAACCCTCCTTCAAAGTCCCCATGCTCCTAATTTACTCAGGAGATCTTGTCTTTTTATACTTTCTACTTCCCATGTAGATTAGATCTATGTAAGTCTCTCTAGTGTCCTCATTGTTGTCTAAGTTCTCTGAGATTGTGGTTTGTAGGCTGGCTATCTTTGCTTTATGTTTAAAACCACCTATGAGTGAGTACATGTGATAATTGTCTTTCTGTGTCTGGGTTACCACGCTCAAAATGATATTTTCTAGATTCATCCATTTTCCTGCAAAATTCAAG
>JAQHUG010000195.1:1494693-1561337 GCA_028555095.1 Dicrostonyx torquatus | reverse complement strand
AAAAAAGCCTCCAAGATAAGATCTATCCAGTTTATAAAGATCTCGACAATTAGGAGTGAAATTCTGAGCTAAACAAGTTTCCAGCTAAGAGCCAAGTTTGTCTTTAAGCTCCAGAACCCACCCTCTATTCGATCTAAGTTTCATAAGATAAGTTCTGATGATGCTAGAAAATTATTCAGGGATGTTTATCTATAGTTCAATGAAGTTAGTTTGGCAGAAGTGAGATGATTATTGTAAAGTTTGGAACTTTCCTTAATATCTAAAAGAGATATAGATAAAAAGTTAAAAGTAATTTTGATTATAAAATAATGAGGATGTTTGGTGTTTTTCTTCTCACTTTTTTTTTTTAACTATTTAGATGTGTCTGGCATCAGAGGGAATGAAAATGGAAGAAACAAAGCTAATAAATTCAAAAGAATCAGATGGTGGAAGAATGAAAGAGATGGAAAAGGGGAAGGAAGAAAGAGACATAAAAGTGGAGAAAAACAATGAAGCTGGGTTCCAGAAAGAAGCAGAATTTGAGAAACCATCTAAGGGAAATATAAGGGAGTCTAAGGACTTCAGAAACTTTGAAGAGATACAAGTGGATAATATAATGCCTGTAAAATTGGAAGAGCCCAAAGAAATGAGAAAGGAACCAGAGGATAATCAGAAATACGGCCACTTCCCTGATTTTTCTTACTCTGCCAGTAGCAAGATAATAATTAGTGATGTCCCCAGTAGAAAGGATCACATGTGCCACCCTCACGGAATTATGTTCATCGAGGACCCCACCATGCTAAACAAACCAGAAAAGATAAAAAAGAAAAAGAAGAAAAACAAACTGGATCGACATGGAAGTGACAAATCCACACCCAAGAAGACCTGCAAGAAGAGGCAGTCTTCGGAATCTGACATTGAGAGTGTCATGTACACCATTGAAGCTGTTGCAAAAGGTGACTGGGGTGTTGACAAACTTGGAGAAACCCCAAGAAAGAAGGTCCGCACCTCCTCAAGTGGCAAGGGAGGCATTTTGGATGCCAAGCCACCAAAGAAAAAAGTGAAATCAAGAGAGAAGAAGGTTTCCAAGGAGAAGTGCTCAGACATCATCAAGGAGTCACGACCTCCAGATTTCCTTAATATTTCTGCCAGCAAGAATGTTCCTGGGGAGGTGCCAGAGGGCATAAAAGCAGAGCCATTGACCCCCACAGAGGATGCGCTGCCACCTAGCCTACCAGGACAGGCCAAGCCTGAGGACAGTGACTGTCACAGAAAAACAGAGACCTGTGGCTCCAGGAAATCGGAGAGGTCTTGCAAAGGTGCTCTTTATAAAACCCTGGTGTCAGAGGGCATGCTCACCTCCCTGCGAGCTAATGTTGACAGAGGTAAGTGACTTTTATAAACCTGAAAGGGCTACCAGGCCTAGCAGAGTCTTCCTTTAGACCTATTGAAAAAAAATCATCATGAACAGTGGAACATCAAACTAGTCCCTTGTATGAGTCGTTCATGTGTCATATCCATTTCACTTTACCTGCGTACGTCCTAGAACACTTAAGGGAAGGTTTGTATTGTTTTGTAAGTAATCAGGATAAAGAAATCCCAAATTACTACTTTTTTTGTTTCTCTGTTTTGGGCTGGCTTCATCAGTTTTAAATGGCACAGTTAGCTTAACTACTTAAATTGATGGAATTTCCTGAATGACAATAAATTTGGCAGAATCTTTACCTGTAAGCTCCAAAAGCAGATATCCTATTTAGCTCTTTTGTTGGGTAATCAAAACAAAAATGAAGTGTTATTTAAAGCATGGTAGCCTCTACACAGTATTTTATCTGTATTTGTTTTATTTTGAAGCATCTGCCTAGGGAACTGTTTCTTGGTGGACTCTTCAAATAAGCCCTGAGTAGAGAGAGCTTAGGAGGATGTAATTCTTCAAGGATGTCTTCTAGTGAGTCTTGAGAAATGTAGAATTAATATTGTCTATTAGCCACAGACTCACAGTTGAGGCTGGTTCTCAAATGGAAAAGATAGTGAACGATGACAGGACTGCTTGCCTCAGAGGGAAGATTGTTCTCTACGGTTTGTTTCCCTGATTAGAAACAGTCCAACCCGAGTCATCCCAGGTACTGATAGCTACAAATAGCATCATGGAAATGATAGGTAAAGGGGCCAGGAAGTCACTTGGAAAGGACCTGAGCCGATCTCTGGCCCTAGTATTCTGAGCAAACCCCTTCACTTGGGTTTCCTAGGGAAACGAAGCTCAGGAAAAGGAAATTCCTCTGATCATGAAGGGTGTTGGAGTGAAGAGAGCTGGACATTTAACCAGAGTGGGACCAGTGGGAGCAAGAAGTTTAAGAAGAAGCTAAGGGAAGACTCCTTCCTTGGGTAAGTGCCTATGAGCACAGGCGGCCTTCACTGCGTACCCTACTGTGGCAAGAGTGTTAAGTAAGTCTGAGGTATTTGTTTATTTTGTTTTGTTTTGTTTTGTTTCTGTTAGCCCTTGTCTTAATAAGCTCCCTATTGAAAACAGATCAGGGGTCTTATGTGATTCCTGCTCTTAACCAGCCATATGAATGATAATGTCATTTGCACTTTAGCTATGATACAAACTATACACATTTTAATCTTGGGCCTGAATTTGGATCGAGGTTCACCACAGTGCAATAGTGTAATAATTGTGGATATTTTGCTGTCAATTACTGGGACCCATGTTGTCATCTGGAGCTTAAGATGAATTTTATTTGTGTATTTACATTTTGTACATTTTATGCCATTATTTACATTTTAGTGTGTTTATTATTTCTAAATATAGATACACATGTTTATAAAATAATGATAGCTGGACAATATGAGGTAAATAAATTATGCTCTCCTTCTAATATTGGTGTATTTAAAAAACATGTTACTCTAAGAAAAATAATTTTAATATATATTATATATTGAAGTGTGGTACTGAGGAAGCAATAGCACATATCACTATAAAATTCTTTAGGATTATTATTTCATGATTACTGTTATGCCAACACACTTAATATCAATCAATATAAAGGATTTTGTTAGTAAGTTGGTAGAGATGGTCCTTTATATTGGTAAGAAAAGTATGTACATATTCACTTGTGCTGTTTTGAAAGTCCTTTGAGATTTCACATTAGCCTAATTTGAAAAAAAACACATTGAATGCAAATAATTCTCCATATTTTTCATATTTTTAAAAGTAAACAGATTTTATGCATTGAGTATATTGTACTTATTTATAATATTTGCATTTCTATTTGTGGACAATTTAATTTTTCCTTGGAAATAAAGTGCTTTAAAGTCTGGTTAATTCTGAGATTTTAGGGTATCATAGAGGGGAAAGGTAGAGGCTTATGATGCAAGATTATTTTAAAATACATATATTTCAAGATTATATTGAAATAATATAGTTAATAGCTTCATTACTAAGTC
Source organism: Dicrostonyx torquatus (assembly GCA_028555095.1). Taxonomy (NCBI): domain Eukaryota; kingdom Metazoa; phylum Chordata; class Mammalia; order Rodentia; family Cricetidae; genus Dicrostonyx; species Dicrostonyx torquatus. Next base: position 1,557,914 of record JAQHUG010000195.1, on the reverse strand, counting down.
CAAAGTATTTCAAATTAGTTTTATGTATTTTATGCTTAAGTAATGATATGAAAAGTCTCCATTTGTTGTTCCTAAATTATACTTTCAAATGTAGGGTTCTTTAAATTAAATTTAAAAAAATGATCCTAGAACATCTCTAGATAATACTGTGCATTTTCTAGACTTGCCAGGACTTTGTGAGTTTGAATACCAAGCTAGGAGAGAAGGCAGTTCATGACAGAAAAAAGGAAATAAAGTAAGCAAGCATGAAAGCTGGGGAGGTAGCTCAGCTGCTGAGGTGTTTACCATTGTAGCATGAAGACCCAAGATCAATCCCAGAGCTCATGCTTATTAAAAAGAAAAATTGTCATGGTAGCAAACCCAGCATTAGCAAGTCAGAGACAGGTGGATCCTGGAGTGCACTGGCTACCTAGACTTAATCAGGCCAAATAAGACTCCCTGTCTCAAAGAAACCAAGATGGATGACTCTTAAGAAAATACCTGAGTGCACACACTCACCAAAGTGGTAATAATAAGCAGCAAGCATTAAGCTTGCCAGTGAAATTGATGATTCCACTCTGAGCAGCAAGGTCAGCTGGCATGGAGGCACATGCCCACACCAGCTCTTTGGAAGCAGAAGCATGAAGATCATGGGTTCAAGGACAAAATGGCTAAATATGGAGTTCCAGGTCAGTCTCAGCTATACCTTGTCTCCTAACCTAACTTAATCAATTAGTTAAACTACCAAGTTATAAGAGACATCTCACCATTGCTGAGAAACAGGGTAAATGCAATAGCCTCTGAAAATCTGTCTCAGGAGAGTTGTGGGTGTGGGAGTACGTATGTGGGAAGCCCAACACATCTGGAGCTGGTCTTCTTCCCCAATCCTTCCATTTCCTGTCTACCAAGCTTCTGCAGCTTCACCCAGCTGTCTGCACTGTATCTTTGTTAGTAATTCTCATTGAACAAAAGCCAGCAGCTAGCCTAAGATCCAGCAGGCATGCTGCCATTGCTGTGCGGGGTCCTTAGAGACAAAACCATCCCAAGGATTCCCTGCCTTTGCCAGTCATTTGTGGTTTTCATTTAAAGTGGTATCGCCTCTCTTGCCAGCCTTTGAAAACTGGCTTTACTTTGCTAGCTGGGTGTTGTTCCTCATTAGTCAACACTCTAGAATTTCTTTCCTAACATTCAAATTTTATATGCTTTCTAAAATTGGTATATGTTTTAAACAATCACTAGTCAATAATTTTTAAGACTCCACTTATACTCTCAATACATCATCATATGACCTGTAAACTTGCTAATGCATGAGCATTCATATGAATTTTTAGAATGAGACCTGTCTGAGTAGAAATACACTTTGTGTCTAATTTTATGAGATTAAACCATGCCACTAGAGAGAATGTCAAATTTTCTACTTCAATCATTCTGTATCTCCTAAGGAATGTGGATTTATATTGATGTCTTCTCAAGAATTTCCAAAAAGCTGTTTTTTTCCCTTGCATGAACTTTTTTTTAATGCCCTAATTCCTAGGCACCCTGTTTTCAAGTTGAAGTACCTAAAAATGTATCATGTGTCAGTTTCTGTTTAAATATTTGGCCCTTTGCTAACTGACTGCCCTCTCTCTTAATAGTTCTGCAAAGCTGGATGAGGAATTTGAAAAGAAATTCAACAGCCTCCCTCAATATAGTCCCCTTACATTTGACCGGAAATGTGTATCTATTCCAAGGAAAAAGAAGAAGACTGGAAACATGTCCTCAGAATCGACTAAAACCAGCAAAGGTTAGCTGTGGCCGCTCTACTCCTTGCATCGCATCAGAGCCTCAAATGCCCTTCCGCTATCTTCAGCTCCTTTAGAGAGTTACCCTGATTAGAGTTAGAATCGAGGCAGTAGGGAGGTAGAATTGCAGGTTGATTTCCAAAACTGTCTTGGTCTAACCTCCCTTCTTTCTTTCCCCTTAATTCTCCTTAGCCTCTATCTTTGCATCATGTCTATACATTTGCTCCTAAAGATATACCCAGGCTTTTCCAGGTGGCTTACTCATGGTCATGTGGTCATGCTGCCACTCTCCAGAGCTCTCTGGGAATTTTGAGATTTTGTTGAGCAAAGTCCACTGACTGAATAATACTTCAATCTGGTGAGTCTGCAGAAGAACAAGCTCTGGGTCTGTGCAAACCTTCTTTTTGCCTGAGAAGCAGACACTGTTATTTACCATATGTATGGACCCAAACAAAATAAAACTACCTAGATTACTCCAGTAATATACTTTGTTAAATTTGAAAAAAAAAAGTGCTTTGTTTACGTATTTGTTTTCAAGAGCATCAGGTTATCTTTCTGTGTCAGGAATCTCTTCAAATTATCAGTGTGACTTGGATAGATCTCAACACTCAATCAGGGACAGCATTCCCATTTAAAGGAACTTTTTAAGGGTGTTTGCATTTTCAGTGGTCTCAACACCTGGACAGCTGTTGACATGCCTTCCCTGTGTGGCAGACCCTGGGGCATGATTTGAATGCCAAACATGGGTTCCAGTCAGGCCCAATGAAGAATTGGCCTACCCAGAATCTAAGTATTGCTGTCAACAAGAACTTTGTCTTTTGATTTTTCTTTAGGCCTAAAGATTGGTTAGGGAAACTTATTCTAGTTTTCCCCCACAGTGACGTCATTTTGTGAGCTGTCCTGCCACAGACAGGAACTGGAGAGATGATGCACAAGAGTGGCTGAACTACAGCTGCTTCAAGGTCAAATTCTGATCAGGGTTTGGTAGATGAGTTCTTTGTAATTATCTTGAAAAAGTGGCGACCTGTTCCCTGCTTGTGTCAAATCAGATTTATTCCTTGATTTTATGGATTTTGAGGGAATATTTAAAATATGGAAAAATGCATTTATGTTTTTTTCTCTAATAAAATCTAAACCATTCTTCCTCAAGATCTATAAACCCTTTGCACACTGAAATTGCCACAACAAAGAGGGAATTACTTTAGGATGTACATCTTAGGATATTATTGAAAGGTTTGTGAAAACCCCTACTTCATAATTAAAGGCTGGGAGGAGCATAAAAATAATTGTAGAATTACCCATTTCTTTCTGTGGTTACTAAGAAACCCAAAGAATAAAGAATTAAACAGGAAATGCAGCATCACCAGCCTTTCTTATCTGGGAAAATCAAATAGCATTCTGTGGAGACCTTCCAAGGTGGCTAGGAGGACTAGAGCTGGAGTAGACCTGTTGACAGGCAGTTGAACACTAGAGACAGCTACCACACGAAATGGCAGTCTTTGTCCTGGAGATTCTTAGGTATAAACCATGTAGTGCATGGGCCAAAGATGCTAGCTGTTTTGAGCTACCTACCACTCTTCTTGGCTTTAAAGATACTGACAAATACTTCACAAGCCAGTGAAATGGCACTTAATTGATTGATGTTCAAGACACATTCCTTATCTGACTCCTTACAGTTCAAGACATTCATTTTACAGCTGTGAAATTGCTGAATTATCTACCCTGGAAGGTACTGATAGATTACTTTTCTAAAGCTGAAACCCTGAAGTTAAGATCTATTTTCACAAAATCTTTCTTGGTTGTCTATTACATGCATTCTCCTCTCCAGCTAAGATTAATAGTATTTCTTCTATGTGAAATAGCTCTTTGCAGTTTTGCATTGTGCTTCATACAGCATCATCTTAACTTGTTCACTGTACTTCTTGAGCCACAAAGCTGCTGGTTCTTCAGTGGTATGTCAGAATTGTATAGTTGGGAAGTCTTCTAATTCTTTTTAAATTATACTCCATGTTGTGTTTCATAAAACAAAATGGAATTAAAATAAAGCAAAAATTAAATAATATATTCTAGTTAGCAGGCTGGAGAAATAGTATTCATAACCAATTTGCAATTTGGCATTAGCGGTATACTAGACTGCAGGTTATTAATGAAATTATCATACCAGCTGTGCTGTAATTGCCCGATCTTTAGGGGATAGAGATTGTTTTCTTAGACTCTACACCCTTTGCACCTTTGCATAATGAGTTATTCAAAACAAACACTGTATATGAGATCATTAGTTCTTCTGTAGGAGAGCATGTATACACAGGAAACTCATTTTTTTTCCTTCTTTTTCAAGTCAGGGTTTCTCTGAGTAGCACTCACTGTCCTTGAACTCATTCTGTAGACCAGGCTCGCCTCAGACTCTGCCTCAGAGGTCTACCTGCCTCTGCCTCCGACGTCCTGGAATTTGAAGGCTTGTGCCACCTCTGCCTGGCACAAGCAAACTCTTTTTTTTTTTTGGTTTTTCGAGGCAGGGTTTCTCTGTGGCTTTGGAGCCTGCGCTGGAACTAGCTCTTGTAGACCAGGCTGGTCTTGAACTCACAAAGATCCGTCTGCTTCTGCCTCCCGAGTGCTGGGATTAAAGGCGTGCGCCACCACTGCCCGGCTCATTTTTAACCCCAACAATTTCCTATATGTGTTATTTTCTCCTTCATTCATAGTCATTCAACATTATTTTTTTCCTCAAATATACTTGGTACCCCTTTGGGTATTTGTGAGTTCTATGACGTGTTTAAAGGAGAAATTACTATGTATGATTCATACCGAGGCATATCTCAGAATGACAGTGCTGACTTGGGTTTACTCCTCTATTTCCCATTGAACTCAGTGGTTCTTTTTTTCCTGCTCTCTTACTTCCTCTTCATGATCTTCCCATTCTTTCTACCCTATTCCTTATGCCTACACCTTACATTGTAAGGAATGACAGTGACTGCCACCTCTGCTAGTGGCTTTGGTTTATTTTGTCATGGGAGAACACAGCATGATGATTTAGGAATAGTATTTCCCTTTGTTTCGAAGAAAAAACTCTCCAATAAATTGTGATCCATCTAGCTCAGTTCAGCTACAGAAACCCAGTCTTGCATTGTTTTCCAGGCTATCTCTCTGTTCTTTCTTTGTGACTTTGAATGAAAGCTTTAAATCATGAGTCTAAGTTAAACTGTAACTCTAAGAGGATTTACTTTTGGAACATCATTTTATCTGTACTGATAATATATGAAGTGTTATTTACAACAAGCCTCAGAAGTCAGAGTTCTAGGAAAACTGTAATTTTCTTTTTTAAATTTTTGTTGTTTTTATTGAGCTGTATATTCTCCACTCCTCTCCCTTCCCCTTCTACCCTCTGCCGGGGTCCCCGTGCTGCCAATGTACTCAGGAGATCTTGTCTTTTTCTACTTCCCATGTACATTAGATCCCTGTATGCCTCTCTTAGGGTCCAAAAACAGTTAATTTTCTAACAACAGCCGGGTCCTGTAGAAAACGTAAATTGAGTTCAAGTCAGAATGTATTTTAATTAAACTCCATCTTGGTCCTTGACTTTTCCTTATTCTTTATATCTGTACATATCTCTTTGGCCTTTGTCAAATGTACTGCTGTTCTTTTTTTTCCAACCCACATTACATTTTAATATTAAAGTTAAAAATGGTTACATGGGGGAACTAGAGAGATAACTCAACAGTTAAAAAGCACTGACTGCTCTTTGAGAAGACCTAGGTTCCCAGCACTCATGTGGCAGCTTACAGCCATCTGTAACTGCAGTCCCATGGGATCTGACACCCTCTTCTGGCTTCCACAGGGATTGCTTGCATGTGGTACATGGTCATAATACAGGCAAACCACACATATACAAAATAAAATACTAAAAATGGAAAAGAAAGTAATGGTTAAACAGGAGCTAGCTAGATGTTACAACTGCTTAGCATATATAAAACACTAATATAAAAATTTAATCCAGCTACTCTCTTTCCTCTCTATAAGATGGCTAAGAATATTTTTGTTTTTAGATCATAGTAGTAATAAAAGAAGCGGTTTCACAGAGTAGAAGCTAGAGTCTGCTGTTTGAAGTCGATGACATTTTCAGTCTGTGAGACTGAGATCTGAAGATAGGTAGGCTAGCCTCTCCTACTAGGAGGCTGTAGTTCCCAGTTTAGGCAGAACTTTGTCATTTTACCTCAAACTGTTTGAGAGTCTTCATTGCTGCCAAACTTTCTCAGGAAGATAGTGACAGTAGATTCGCATCTATAAAAGGCAGACTGTGATGAATTTCTTTCTAATTCTTATTGTGTTTATTTTAGTAAGTTATAATCTTGTGAGAGTATACCCAATTTTACTTATTTATGTTTTTAATTCTCATTCAAAGTAATGTGTTTTATAATGGTATTCCCACTTATACTTCATTGAGCCTCTTCCCCCAACTCTCCACTACCTACCTGACAAAGTCGAGTTTCTTAATCATGGGTGTCTAGCCCAAGTGAGTAGCTCCACCCCATTCATGAATCCTAACTTAATAGTACGTGCTTGATATACTTTCCAACTTAATCAGATGAATGGATATATCCAACTTACTCAGATCAATGCCCAGCAACTGGGAGCAATTTGCTACAAATTATTGCAAAGGAATTTATTGACTCATTAGTTATGCAACCAATACAAAAATGCCAGTCTAGTCTTAGGGGAAAAATTCCTTATGCTTTTATATTGATTAGAACACACGAAATTATAGAACCTGGGAAAAATTTCTGGCAGTAGAATTAGACCTGGCATTTATGATACAACAGTTCAGAAGAGCAGATTCACCTGAGTCTTACCTCTGACCTTGAAAAAGTTACCAGGCCGAGCTAACACTGAAGTGACTCCTGTGTCCCTGCAACACATGCCCAAAGTGTCCGTTTTCCAGGAGACCCTGAGCACGAATGCTTTGGAAAGGTCATTGTTAAGATTTCAGTGTCAGTGTTCTTAGCCTTTTGGCTTGTGGTAAGTTGAAATGCAAAGCAAAGGATTGATAAAAGTGGTGACCTGAGTTGCCTACATACCAGCTCTGTGCTGTGTTGACCTCAGGAGGCTGCGCTGATGCCAGTATTCTCTTAAACAGTTTGGGACAGAAGGAGATGGCATAGGAGCCTCAAGTGCACTATGAGTGAAGAACAATTATCTTGTCTTTGTTTTCTGAAAGATTCTCTCTGTAACATTTTTTTCTGCTTTTCATTTCCTTCCTTTTCTCCCAATTTGTGCTCCCTTCTGTGTTAATATAACAAAAGAAACAGATACTACTAAATTTCCTTGTATTTCCTATTTTCTATCATTTTTAACTTTATTTTGTTTAGACAGCTTGTCAAGCACATGTGCCATACTGGTGAGCAGAAATGAAATTGTTCATTTATTGACTCCTAAATCGTTGCTTTCCTGTGACTATGATTAGATCTTACTCATTACTTTCCTTTCGTGTTTTTGTCACTTTCTTTGAAGAAGCCATCGTTTGTTTAAAGTATTTATAGTCATCTTTGGGGGATGGTTTAGAGTAAGGAATTTTTAATGTAAGCGCTTCTATATACGAGCCTGTGTGTGTCTGTGTCTGTCTGTCTGTGTGTGTGTGTGTGTGTGTGTGTGTGTGTGTGTAAATATGGACAGATTCATCTTTAGCTTTTCCTTAACTTACACTTCTTATATTTCTCTGATACGAGTTCTTTTCTTCTTTTCTAAATCATTCTATACACCAATTCAGTTTGTTTTTATATCCCTTTCCATGTGAGCCAATACTTTATAATTCTCACTGGTAAATCAGTAGAGTCTCTGTGAGCCCAGAAGTCTCAGAATGTTTATTCTGTTTTCTCCTACTTACTTTCCATGATTGCCTATATGTCATTCAGGTGTACCAGCCTGCAGGTGCCTGGGTTTTATAAAATACAGGAAACAATGCTTGCAAACAAATTATAGAGAACATTGCTAATATCTATGTAGCATGTGCACATGACAGGTTTATTTTATGCTTATTAATTTATTTTTTCTTGGTGCTTTTTTTCTAAAAAACTGAGCATAGAAGTATTTTCTATTTTCATTTCAAAGCACTCCAACTAATTCAGAAGTTTTTGCTATTGGTTTTTCAGAAAAATTGTTTATGGTCATAACATTTGCAGAGATTTATGGTATCGATGATAAAAATACTTAAAACATTAATTTTTAAAATGTTTTTAAAATTTTTAAAAATAATTTAAATTTAAGAAATACATTTATCACACATTTGTGCCAATTAGTGCTGTCAGAGCTTTGTTCTTAATGAAGTGAATCTTTTTTTTGAGAATCTGTCCTATACTAAACTCCATTCTAGGTATTCTGATTCTAACTGTGAATAAAAACAAAGAACCTGCTGCTATGGAGGTTTTATTACACTGGGGAGACCAAATAAGTAAATAAGTGCCAGGTAAACAATATATTATGTGTTTGAAGGTGAAAAGTGCTATGAAAAATAAAAGATTGGTAGAGCAACTACACAAATGATCAACAAGGAAAATTCAACCAAGCAGAACTAACAGACATGACCCAACACTTGCAGAGTGTGTATCTCAAGTATGTAGAACACTGTCCAAATTAGATACGTGACAGGCCATGAAACAAACTGATAATTTAAAATTAAATTAGCAAGGTATTTTCTCTGACCATAGTAGCAAAAAATTAAAAATCAGTAGTAGAAAAAAGCTTAAATGATGAGATGAATGCAAATGCAAAGAGAGTATTAAAATGGGAGGGGTGCAGCATGAGCTGAAGAGACAGTTACTCCCCTCCAAAAGAAGATCTGAAATCAGTACTATAACTAGGCTTTCCCCTTGGGATTAAAGAAAGGCAAACTTAAATTGAAAGGAAGCAGAAGGAAATAGTAAACATTTAAAAAATTAATGACATGAAATGTAATAAAGAAACAATGTCAGAGAAATAACAAAACCAGTTCCTTTAAAATTACAACAAACATTTAACTAGATTGTGACCAAGAAAAACAAAGATTTACATTATTAGAATCTGAAATGAAACAGGACATTACTATCAACAGAACATAAATGAAAAAAATGTATAAATACTAAAAACAGAATGTCATACACTATTAAATAACCTTGTAAGATGAACATTTCATAGGAAAACATGAACTACTGAAATCAACAAGAACAGACATGTGACTTGTCAAGAAGTTGAGCCATCAGTCAGAATGTGCTCAGGATGTGGGGAGTATAGTCCTAGATAGTGCCACCATCTACACCCTACCAGGCATTTAGGAGGAATTGCCTGAATTTATATGGAGCACATACATACAGTCAGGCACATACATATACACATAAAAAACAAATAAGGAATTAGTACCAATTCTTCATAAACTTAAAAATTTAGCAATGTCAATACCTATGACTCACTCTAACATCAACGATATCACAAGACATGAAAATTATAGCCTATTATATAAATATGGATGTAAAAATCCTCAACAAACAGTTTTTGACAGAACCTCATATCCCATCATGATAAAGGCATTCACCAAAGCAGGGGAAGAAAGATTCGCTTAATCCTGATAAGTGACATCCATGTTATATTAGCAGTAAAAGAGTAAATGCTATCCTGTAAGTATCCAAACAAGACCGACATTCATTCTCACATTTCTGTTCAACACTGTAGTTAAGTCTTTATGACCTCACATTAACATATGATCATTAAATAAGACATCAAAAGCTCAAGTAGCAAAAGATAACACAGATAAATAAATAAATTAGTATCAAATTAAAATGTTTGTGCTTTAAAGAAAAACTGTCAAGAAAAACGAAACGATATCTTACACTATGAAAGAAAAGATTTGTAACTTATACATCTGACAGTGGGCTGATTATTTCTAAAAACCTTAAAACTCAACAATAAAAATATCAAAAATAGACAAGTGATCAAAGTAAGTATTTCTTCAGAGATATACAAGTCATTATTAAGAGAAAAGTTGTCTGCTACTGAATCTCAGTAAAATATAAATCATTATCACAATGAGAATGATACGGCTTCAGATCTTTTGAGTAACCATGAAGACTGAAAGCAATACTGGTAGAGATGGTAGAGAGCTTGAAACCCTTATGATTGGCCAACAGGAATATAAATCGGTGCAGCTGTTTTTACAGTAAACAAATAGTGCACACTGACCATGTGACCTAGCACTTCTACCTCAGGTATATGCCTGAGAGCAGTGCATATATACATCCACAAAACACCTGTACATCTGTGTTTATACCCAACAGGATTGATAGGCAAAAGGTGAAAACAGTCCATACATCCATATACTGATCAAATATGGGATAGCCATACAGTGATATGCTTCCTGATCTATGCTTCCTGTAGCACAGAAGAACCTAGAAATGGTATGCTAAAACGACTTGTTATATTGCCCGTTTATATGAGATTTCTAAATAGGCAAACCTGTGGGGATAGAACGTGGTTCAGAGGTGGCTTATGAGTGGGGAAATGCAGGATAAGATGGGTAGTTGCTAGCAGGTGTTAAATTCGTGGTTGATGGTGCATACATCTCTAGATGGCAAAATACTAACTGTACTTTAATTGAGTGATTTATTTGGTACCTGAATTATATTCAATGGAGCTATTTCCTTGTGCTTGCTTTTTAATCATCTGAAATAAAGGGTTGTTGGGAAAGTGAGATCACAAGTGATGGGCATGAGGTTGGGCTGCAACTTTGCATGGGACAGTCTGGAGGAGTAAGCAAGCCAACTTTGTTGATGTTTGGGTACAGACAGCATTTTTAAACAGACATAACAGCTGACACAAAGACCCTTAAAGTAGGATTGAAACTACATGTGCAAATATGGGGTGGTGAACAAGGGTATGGGGTACAGACTATACAGTTCTCTGAATCTCATAGGTCCATGTTTGATATGTGAGGCTGCTGACATTTTAAGTACACAGAAATCTGGCTAGAGTGATGCATATGTGAGTCACCAGGCTGTGGCTGGTGATGACAAATAATCACCGAAGAAGTGAGAGTGGAGGACAAGCAGCAAATCTGTGTTGTCCCCAACTTGGGGTGCCTAGTGAGAGGAAACAGAGGCAAAGATCCATTAGGGAAGAAACAAAGGAAAAGGCTTGATCCTAGGAACCCAGTGAAGGAAGTGTTGGAGGTAGAAGGGTGTAATCCAAGTGGGCAGTCATTGTGTCACTGGACAACCATCATATGGCTTTCATAGCCTTGGGTTGTAGGTGACCTGAGTAAACTAGGTTTTCTTGAGTGTCGGGGAAGGGTTTCACACACAACAGGAAAATAAAGTTGTCTCTGAGGGCAGTTTTGCTACAGAGGATTTGGGGGAAGATACAGTAACGGATGTGAGAAGTTTGAGCAAATGCCAACACCTCTTTTGTTTTTTAATTGGAAGAAATAATGTTTGTCCACTGATGCTCAAGGAGGAGGATGGCCTAGAAAAACTGACCACATGGAAACATTGGTAGTTTGCTACCAGCCGGAAGGCAGAGCTTGCTGTAGACACTAAGTGCGAGATGCAGCAGGGGGAGCCTGTCACACTTAAGAGCTTTTTGATCCTCACACCAACCCAGTGAGTTAGGCACTGTGATGATCCCCATTAACAGATGAGGCAACAAAAGCCATGTAGAATTATTCAGACATGAATAGAATGCAGCCTGCTTCAGGAAAGATGCTGTTAATTCTGATCCTTAACTGGAAAACAGCAGTTCCATTTTATCCAAACAGACTAAAACTCTGAAATATCTCTTTAGCAAATATACTTCTGTTTTTAAAATCACCACCGACCCTCTTCCCTTCCTAGCCTCAGAAAGGGCCAGAAAGCTGCCTAATGCTCTCAGGTCAGTGGTTATCCTGAAAGTGCTGTTCTTGTGAGATCAGTTTCTTAAGAGTGAGACACGCATTCCATCCTTTCCATTGTGGCCTTTGGGAATCTAAAGTTAAAGCGTTCTCCATTTCAAACCATCATCTCTCTGCTGTTAGCTGATTATAGTCTGTTTCTACTCACTATATCTATAGCATCCTCCCAGGGAGTCCCAGCCCTAATGGAGGCTTTTGCCCAACACATTTCCAGGGAAAATCTCCCTGAGTTTTAAATAAGCCTAGCAGAATGAGCTGAGCACTTGCTAGCTGACTGAATCTGCAAGAGAACACTTCTTGCAACTCAGTTTACTGCTTTCATAGAAGGGAGGAGGGAGTGAACATTAAAAACAACAAAACAAAACCCACAATATTGTTGTGTGCAACATTGTGAACTTAAAATATATTTATAATATTGTCTGTAGGTCATTTCCAGTCCCAGAAAAAGAACTTATTCCACAAAATTGTCAGCAAATATAAGCACAAAAAGGAGAAGCCTAATGCTCCAGAAAAAGGTATTGGTGCCTTCCACCCTCCATTAAGGTTTCTTGGTCACCTCCATTCCAGATTCCTCCTTGAGCGAAGCTTCTGTGCACATCTTTTCCTCCCCTTTGCTTGCTTTAGTGCCATCGGCTCTCGACATGGCGTCTTCATCCTCTCTAGACTCTGCAGCTATGCAAACCTCCATCATTCAGATTTCTGCTCAAATCCATTCCTTGCCTCTTTGATCACAGTTCCATATGAATCCTAAAATCGCTGTTTCTCAATTACGTTTGGTGCCTTTTATAATTTAGTCTTCTGGGCCTCTTAGCCATTTTTTGTGTTTGGCTATTCTTATTTTCCTCATTTGGCAAGCTTTCATACCTTGACCACATTTTCCTACTTCTTAAAATCCTACAGTTTTATAGTCTTGTGAAAGTCCAGCCATTTCTATACTTTCCCTGTTAATTAAGAATTCTCACAACCTTTTTTATTCTACTCCTAAATTGTAACATCTTTTCCCCATCTGTGCTTCGTTGTTGGCTGGAGTTTTCAATCTCCTTCAGCCACAGAACTGCTATTTCCAGAGGGCATTAGAAACTTGGGCACTCTATTGCCTCACCCTTCTCTGAACATCCATTGCTGTTGTGGGCTTGATGGACCCTTGAACCTCTTTGGGGTTCATCTTAAGATTTCTGTTCTCCTAACTCAAGACTTTCATTCTTACACATAAAAGATAAGTCCTCACATCCGACTCAGTACAGCTGTGTGACCTCGGAGGTGGGCTCTCCTTGGTGTCCTGCATGTCAGTGTCACAGCTACCACAAACCTGCTCACCTGAGGCTTATTTGCACCCTATTGCATGGCCGTGTGTGCAGCATGTTAGGCTTCTTACTGAGGCTTCTGCGCACTGTGTATGGATGTATGTGTCTGTATGTTCCTGTACCTACAGCCTTTACTTATTTCGGTTGCATTTCCACATCAACTTCTGGCATTACATATTGATGATCTGCTTTCTTCTGCTTCTAGTGAGTAAACATAATATAGGTAAAATGTCAGCATTTGTTATTTCATTTTACAGATCTTGAGATTGTGTTGATTAAAGTCAAGATATTGTCTAACATATTTTACAAAGGACAGAATTTGCTTATTTTTATCCATATCTTATATAGTCTCATTTGTTTATTTGGGAAGTAGTTTTGAGAATAAAATAATTGAAATTAAATTCTGTTTAATGTGCATGTTGTCTCATGTTCAAGGCACTTTGCACACAGCTGTGTTCAGTGCTGTGTTTATCTGCTGGGAGTAGAGCTTCATTTCTCCTTTTCTGTCCTTTTAGGAAGTGGGGATAAATGGTCACACAAGCAATTCTTCTTGGATGCCATTCACCCTACAGAAGGTAAACAAAACAATATATTATTTAAGTATACATGGTCTAAGCTAAAAATGGAATAATTTTACAGTCTTTTAAAAATTCAAAATTTATGTCGGTTCAACTGTTAGACTTATGTGTTCACAATGAGATTATTTATTATTTCAAATCAAAACTTTTGCTGCTAATCATCAGACGGTATGTTGTGTGGAATTTAGTATGATAAAAGGAGATTTGCAGCCTCAAATCACATTAACCCTTTGTATCTATGGTGCAGGAGCATAGGAGTCAGGAGTGAAAAGTGGGGGTCCTCCTGGCAAATTGAGCACAGCAGGCTGTTTCCCCTCACATGTACATTTCCCAGGACCTCTAAGTATGTTAAACCAGAATTCACCCGAGGCATATGTGTAGTCAGACTAGTCATAGGTCCTAGTACAGATGTCACCTTTAAATCCCCACACCCTGCTTATATAATAATAACTGTCATTACAAGCATAACTGAATCCTTGGGTGGGTGCTAATTTCTGTGAGTTAAAGGGCCTTCCTTCCTCCACCTGATCCTTCCCCCCACACACACACACAGAGAGACACACAATGTGTTCATTATAGATATTTTTAAAAGACTTAACATTTTTAGTGATTAGTTATGTTACTTCACTAGAGCTGGGTGTGTTAGTGCATCTCTGCACTTGAAAGGTGGACCTTAGGAGGGAGTTAAATGTTCTCTTCAGCTGCACAGTGAGTTTGAGTCTCAGTTGAGCTACATGAGACCTTGTCTCTAAAAATAAAAAGAAAGTTACTTGAAAAGTAATCCAAAACTCAGGAGTCAGAAGTAGGATTACAAGTTTAAGGATAGCCTGGGCTACAGTGTGTTCTAGGCTACCCAGGAATTTGCTAAGTCTAGAATGGTACTTGATTGAATCCAACCCCTTCCCCACCAGTAATGTGTGTGTTCACCTGTGGAGGATAGGGCATGTCCACCTGTGCCTGCGTGTGCTGAGCTCTCTCAGAGGACAGCAGGTGCCTACTCCATCACTCTTCACCTTTAAGACAGGTTCTCTCACAGAATCTGGAGCTAGGCTGGCAGCCAGGCAGTCCCAGTGGCCCTCTTGTCTCTGTCCTGCACAGCAAGTGCTCTTACCCACTGACCTTCTCACCAGCCCACAAGCCCACATCTCTTAACTCCATATATACTTGGAGGGGGCAGGCAAACAAATTTCATAGTTGGCCTAAATCGCTTAGCAGAATTATGCATTTTAAAAATATTTATTCAAAATATTAAAGTCTGATTTGGTAATCAGACTATTTTGATAGGAACAGTATTAAGTAAGCCATGTCTGCTTTTGTCATTTTACTTTTTCTAAAATTCCAGCCTGGTATCTGCTTGCTGACCCATTATTTTACATTCACAGCTTAGCTGGAATACTATTTCAGCCTAAGTGCAGGCAAAATAAAATATGAATTTTACTTTTTCCAACATTAAATCCTAATAGTCCCTAACTGAAACATCTCTTCTTGTGCATTTTAAAAATATCTTCTACACAGATTTCATAATGGTAAGGCACTAATGAACTATCAGAGGAATCTGAAGGTGTCTGAGCTCATGTTACTCATCACTCGAAATGATGTTGTTTTAAGTAGTTTTGGCCCCACAGAAGTGCAGAGTGCATGTATAGAGTGAAGTGGAAAACGCACTTGCCATGAATTAGGAGACCCGTGTTCTCAGACCTGCCACTAAGTAGCACTTTTTGGTAGGACAAATTGCTTGACCTCGTTATAATTTACTCTATATTTGTACAAAACTCATATGTAATCCATGTACAGAGCATGGGAATGACATATATACTAATACATAAACTTTCCCTAAGTTCCATGTCTCTCTCTTTTTTGTTTTTGTTTTGTTTTTGTTTTTCGAGACAGGTCTCTCTGTGTAGCCTTGCCTGTCCTGGAACTCACTCTGTAGACCACGCTGGCCTCGAACTCACAGACCATGTCCCTGTTAACACATGATGACTTTCCTTTGGTGTCTTATGGGTGCTGTGAAAACGAAGCAGCACACCAGCTCTGGTGTTTTGTCTTGTGTGAAGGTAGAAAAGGCAGTCGGTTTTAAGTACACTATGCAGTCCCCAGTCTAGTAGAAGTAGAGCTGTTGTTGATGACACTTACTTACATATTATTGATGTATAAGTACCAAGTGAGCCAGGGCTACATTGCAAAATCTCCATCAGAGTAGGTTTTTTGCAGTGTGTAATACAGTTACAGGAGCCAGGGATGGCCTATTTGTACATGTAGAACCTTAGACATGATCTGTTCACCCAGACTAACCTGATCTCTTTTCCTAAGTTTGGAACTGTTACTCTATAACCTCCAGCAAAGTCTCCCAGGACCATAGATCTCCCAGCTCTGGCTCCTTCATTCCATTCTCTTTTCTTTAGTTCGTTCAGCATCTGACTTGTTTTAGTTCATGGGAGACCAACCAAAGGCAATGAGATTTTCAGATAGAGCCATAATGATTTCAGTGCAACTTTGACTTTCCCAGTTGGAATGTAAATTCCTGATTCTAACAGCCTCCTGGGGTGCAGTTCAAGTGCAGCACTGTTTTCCCAAAGAATACTCTCCACATTTGGGGAGTCATTTGGGAAACAAAGCAGTCTCTTACTGCCAGCATCCTAATGTGGCTCCAGGAGTGAGCTGGCATTATCACCCTCAGATGATGCACTTCACGTGTGCTGTGGTTATAGTCGAGTGTGAAAACTAGCCCTGTGGACTTGTTCCGGTGTGCTTGAGTCATTTTGTGTGCTCAATTAAAAGCCCAAAGAGAAATGACTAATATGCTTTTGGATGTCAAAGCCTTCCTTTTCTCATATTTCCGTTTGTTTGATTTTCTCCCTGAGCTGTTTTATTTTGTGCCCCACATGTCCTGCCTCTCACTTGTTTTGCTGTGGGTCGGTGTGGCTAATATTATAGCGTTTTGTCATAGGCACTCTTTGTTGACTCGCCCTTTGCTTCATTAGTTCTGTCTTAGGAGATCCTCCCTGAGGGCTGACCCTTTGCCTGGGCCATGGTACATGGCTGGATTTTCTGGATTTAATCCTGGGTCAAAGCATGAGGCAAAACCCTTAGCTCTACTCTCTAACACTCCAACACAGTCTTAATTCCATACCTTTGTCAAGTGTGAATGATCCACAGAGCTCATGATTCCTTTTAGATCTGGTAATAGGTTTAGATGAAACCACTTCTGGGTAAGCACTGTAGCTTCCCTCTGTTCACCTGGTCTGTAATTGGTGATTTCTTTTGTCAGCCTTCCCCTGATAGGCTGACATCTACAGCTGGGTGTTGCTGATGCCCTTTCCTTGCCTTCCTCCTCCTGTCTTCCTGTGAATTCTCCCCCATACCCTCTCCTTTAGCAGCCATGCCTTTGGTCTTCAGCATGCCTCTACCAGGTCATCTGGAAGAGACTTTTAAAACAACAACTACTTAGTAGGATGTAATTACTTCAAGGCTCATCAGTGACAATCAACGAAAACAGTGCTAATCCGTAAGTGTCCTTCCCACTTGAGACCCTGGAACTAAAAGGTTTATTTTTCCCTGACAAAACCCTTACCTTATTATAGATTGTGGCAAAACCATCCTTTTAGGTCAGAGTGTCTTCTTTAGAGCTAATCTATCCCAATTCACATCCTTACATGGAAAGATCAGGGTCCCTCCCACAGTTAGTAAACTCTAGTTTAAGAGGAATCCTGGTGCCTGTGACTGTAGTCTCTGTGGAAGTCAGATGACTTCTCATGAACCACTTGGCTGTGACTCTTTTCCCCTTGAAAAGGTGAACTTTTCACCTTTCACCTTTGGAACTGTGCTTTGTCCTTCTTACCACAAGGAATAGATTAAAAAAAGAAGAAGTAGAAGTAGAAAAGTCAAATTGGTGTGCTTTTGGACTGGTCCACCAATAAAGCAGTGATAATATTGGAGAGATGAGCAGAATTCCCTCTAGCTAGAGTGACAGGTGAGCCCCCTGGATTAGAAAGCAACGAAACTGAAGCTTATGAATATGCAAGAGACATTATTTGATGTTCATTTTAATTCAGGTTTGGAGGCTTGGCTTCTTTAAACTTGTCTGAGGCTTTGAGCTTTAAGGCTATATAGTAATTAAACTTCTTTGAGGTATTTCTAACTAAATTGTAGTGTTTTTTTAAATTAGAGCTTTTATTTTTACAAATGTTAAATATATACTGCCATTGGCTTATACTAAGAAGCAAAGTACCAATAGTCTGAGCCTGAGTGCCTAGCATCAAAACTATTCTATCCTTGAACTTGGGACTAGGTCTAAATTTGTAAGAAGGCTTTTTCTGATTGTGGATTCTATACTTGAAATAGTGCTTAGAAGCATTGCTTAACAGGTATTTGGGGGTATTGTTAAATAGGTAATTGCTGCCTTAAGCCTATCCCCACACACTCGTGGTACTGAGATATTGATACAAGGGCAAAGAGAAGCTCATACTCTATTTTGATGTAATTGGAGTGATTTTCCCATGTGTTTGGAGTGTGAGTCAATCTTTTCATTTTAGGTATCTGTAAAGGCAAGGGACCATGATTTACACAGCAAAATACCTTAGTAATTTGTAGCTTTTCTTTCACAGGGCTACATCTAAAATCTCTAAAAATCTAGATTAAAATTTTCATTTTCACTGTAGGAGTATTTATATCAACAGTGTTTCTAACCCCTGAAGCTGTTCTTACAGGATTTTCATCTTTATCTTGCCCTTTCTTCTTATACTGTATGTTTAGAGTTTTTTGTCTGTTTATTTGTTTGGTTGGTTGGTCGGGACAGGGTTTCTCAGTGTAGCCCTGGCTGTCCTAGAACCCACTCTGTAGACCAGTTTGGCTTCAGACCCAGAGATTGCCTGCTTCTGCCTCCTGAGTGCTGAGATTAAAGACCTGTATTACCATAGTTTAACAGTCAGTGCCTATCCTCAGATCCATCATTCAATTTATACTTTTGTTTGGTTTTCTTAGACTTTGTCATGTCAAATTGTGATTTTCTGACCTAGTCTACTCTTTTCTTTGGCAGAAATGATTTCTATGCCTGCCTTTAGAAAATTGGATGGCCATTAAAACAGATAGAAAAATGCTTAACTTTTTTTCTGTTCAAAAACTTTCAGGCCAGCCACTGACATTTAAAAAAAAGAGAGAGAAAGGTCCAAATCATGAAACTTGATTGCTTTTTTTTTAATCTATTTATCTATATATACGGGCCCTTTACCTCTATGCATGGGTGCTTAACCTGCGTATCATATGTTTGCCTAGTAGTCATCAAGGCCCAAAGACAGTATTGAATTCCCTGAAACTGGAGTTACTGAGGGCTGTCACTTGCCACATGGTTGATGGGAATCAAGGCCAGGTCCTCAAGAAGAACAGCCACTGAGCTTAAGAGCTGAGCCATCTCTCCAGTCCCATAGTGTGTTTATTTACCTTTGAATGTTTACTACACTAGTAACTACATGTTCCTTTTTTTATTTCAAAATAAGGGGATGGGAAGGAGGAACACCTAAGGAAGTAAGTGTGTAAGACAAGTATTCCCATGTAATCAAAACTAAAGAACACTTTAATGGCATGCACCGTCCTTACTCTCGATGCGAGAGTCACTGAGATTTCAGTCCTGTGTTATTAAATGATTTATTGGTTTTGCAATTACAGTGCTAAAATGCAGCCTCCCCATGAACTGTACTTTATTCAATTATGTCATTAAGCATGTTCACTCTGTCCTAGAGTTAGGATTTCATTTGTATGCTGACTCCACCAATGTCTGCCCTATCCGCAGTGAGAAATCAGTGTGCATGAGAAAAGTTTAAGCCTCGCAGGTTGTTTCCTACTCAGGCCAGACTGGTATTGTAAATGTGCATTTGAGAAGCACACATTTAATCTCTGTGTCTTCAAAAGACAAGAAACTACTGCTAGCACTCTGTCCAACTGAACTGGCCTAAAGGAACTCAGAAAGGTCCCCTGATCACACCCAGAACTTGTGATCTCTTGGGATCCAGGTGAAAGTTTGCATACATTAACACCTCTACCCCACCTAAGCCTGCCAAAGATAGTTGACAGGGAAAGAAGGAACTGGGGATGTAGCTCAGTGGTGGAATGCTTGTTGGTCAGAAATGATATCCTGGCTGCATCACTTCACACCATAAAAGGGATGAGGGGATGTATCTGAATCCTGTGAAGATTTGACGAACATAGAAATAAGTAGTAAACAAATTGTGGTAATGTTTCGTTTCTTTTTTTTTTTCTGTCAATGTTTTGAAAACTTGAGTGTAAATTCTCTATTCAGATGGGTTGGGTATGTAGAAATATGTCTTTTCTAGAATGGTGCTGATGCTTTATGGTTTGGTATATAACTATGCGTTTATCCTGTTTCAGCCATATTTTCAGAAGACAAAAACACCACAGAGCCTGCTTATAAGGTTAAAAATGCCCTATCCATTCCCAACACTCCAGAACCAGAAGCAATGCAAGAACCTTTGGTGGGCAGCCAAAAGAGAAAAGCAAGGAAAACCAAAATCACACACCTTGTCAGGACTGCAGATGGCCGAGTATCACCAGCAGGAGGTACCTTGGGTAAGGATCAAGATCTTTAGGCCAAAGTTCTGAAAACCAGCAGGTGTCCACGATGACTACATTGGCCAGCAAGTAATTATAAGCCAGCTAATCATCATTTCTCAGTGAAAACCCTGTCTGTTTTGTATCTTTTCATTGGCCTCCACACATGCTCTATTTCATGCTCTAAAGCCATACATAGCTGTTTCTCCAAGTGTGTGTCTGACCCTAAAAAGGAAAGGTAATGTTTTGGAGTATTGGCTGCTTTTCCTCAGCATGCCTGCCCCTCTGGGAGAGTTTAGATTTTGAAAGCTACTAGATGAGTCTCTGTAACTTCATGGTGTTCTATTCATGTCACTACAAGCCAGATTATTAGATATTCAAAGCAGTGAATTAAGGAACCTGAAAATATATTTAACACTTTGTGTAGGGCTGATTCAAACCATTCTCAGTGGAGCCTGAAGATGTATCTGGAAATCTTATTTTCTGGTCTAAACAGAAAGCAAAATTACCCACTTCCTGTCTTAGCTTGTGATCTACTTGTTTCCAGTGGAATTTTCTGGAAGGCTCAAGGTAAAGGGTAGAATGGTGACTGGACATCCTCTGATGCTAGCTAGGCACAGTGATCTCAGTTGTTGCCTTCCCGCAGGTCTAGCATTCTGTTTGATCTGATTTGGCTTAATATCAGTATTTGCAGATAGGAATTACTTGCTGAGTTCAAAGTAGAGAGCAGGGCTGGAGAGATGGCTCAGTGGTTAAGAGCACCTACTGCTCTTCCAGAGGACCTGGGTTCAATTCCCAGCACCCATATGGTGGCTCACAATTGTCTGTAACTCCAGTTCCAGAGGACCTGACACCCTCACACAGACATGCATGCGGGCAAAACACCAATGCACATAAAATAAAAATAAATAAATTAAAAGAAATAGACAGTAGGGCAATCGTTAATTTTGCACTTTCCATGTATCTTGTATTTTTAAATAGTTAGTAAGCCTGTAAAGCAGATTACAACATCTAGTTTTAGTTTCATAGCAGAGTGAGACTTTGAAGAAGGGAGTTCTGTGTCTGAATGGGAGGTCAGAGTGAAGACTAACATTAGTGTTGGTCCAACGGGTCCTTCCTCTCTTCACTTTCTAATGTATGTTCTGATCTGTGATTTTTATTTTTCTTTATTCATGATTAGCTCAAATTTTGTTGTATAAAGTAGTAGATGCCGTATGACCTCTTTATTCATATATGTAGTGTGCTTTGATCACACTCGGCTCCCATTACTCTCAAACCCCACCTGGTTCCCTTTTCCCAAATATTCTTTTTACTTTTCATGTGTTACTTTCATTTTATAGATTGTTACGTCCTTGTTCATTTATGTCCTTGTTCATTCTCATTTGTAGGAAAAAAGAAATTTTAGGAAGATACTCCTTTTTACATAGGAAAACAACATGCCACTTTTATGTCCTAATTATGACAGTCATATCTTTTATCAGTTGTTTTCTATATTTAAATATTAAGAATTCTTTCTCTTCTACAATGTTTGCATAATGAAGAAAGTGTTCTTTTATATTTTTATAGGTACTAGAAAGTCTTTTGTCTTTGTTCCCTTATGTCTTTTGAACAGAGTCACAACATGGGAGCTCAGCAGGACTGATTATCTGTTGTTTCGTCTATTCTACCTGTTAGAATCACATTAGACCCCAAGTGCACATTACCATGACAGTCTATGCTATGGCTTCTTGAGAGGTGCATATCCATCACAGAAGTCTCTTGAGCTTTGTTTTGGTCACAATTTTTTTTTCTTCTGACCCCATCACTGAACCATTCTTTGACTCTGAATAAAACACACCTTTTCATTTGTTGGCTTTTGAGCAGAGTCCACAGTTGGAAGTTGCCATTGAGCTTAATGAAAGTGCTTTATTACCTTAGAGGCAGGTACTCTGGGTAAGCTTTGCTACTCAGAAGGTAGCAGATGTGGACAGGAAAGATAGCTCCCCACGCTGTCTGTCACAGTGCTTCCTCAGTACTCTTCTCTGAGTGATCCGCCTGTGATGGATTTCTCTTTTGTTTCAGATGACAAACCAAAGGAGCAACTACATAGGAGTCTCCCTAAAGTGACTGAGACATACTGCAGTGATGATTGCTCACACAATACAGTTGAGGAGCCACGGAGCAGTACTCCAGAAATGCCTGCTGTGTCTGCATTCTTTAGCCTCGCTGCACTGGCTGAGGTTGCAGCCATGGAAAATGTGCACAGGTGAGTGGAGGAAGCAGTGTTGAAACCAACTGTTTCAAAAGTGATCAGTGTTTTACACACTATGTTCTGTCTTTCATACTGAGTTCAAGGGCACTGTTATGTATATGAATTGTTGCAAAGTATATATGTGAATTAACAGTGTGGTAAACATGAAAGTAAATGGCAACCAAGTATTTTATCTTGAATATTGTAGTATGCTAAAATTCATTTCTGTGAAATTCCTGTGAGTAGAAAAGCAGTATTTTCTAAGCATTCTGGAGTCAGATCTTGAAGCAGAGGTGTGAGGGAAGAACAGTACAGTATCTGAGCATAATTACCCTTTCTCACTTCCAGCATTTGTTTTATATAATTTATATATAATGTTCTGATGCTATGATAAGACTCCATGACCAAAGCAACTTCTAGAAGTTGGGCTCTAGAAAGAAGGATTTATTTGGGCATACAGTTCAAGAGGGAAAAGAATCCATTATGGTGGGAGTCATGGCAACAAGCAGCAGGCATGATGACAGGAGCAGGTAGCTGACAGTGCCATCTCAACCATGAGCACAAAGTGGGGAGAGGAAATAGAAATTAGGGAGAAACCATAAACACTCTGAAAGCCCTCCCCATGTCTAGCCAGACTTCATCTCTCTAAAGTTCCACAACCTCCCTGAACAACACCACTCATTAGGGACCAGGTGCTCAAATGTCTGAGCCTGAGGAAACATTCTTCATTAAAACCACCGCAATGGCGCACATTCATGAAGATGTTAATGTTACGCGGATGATTTGATGTCTCAGTGCTAAGGATGTTGGTAGCCATGACATTATCCCCTGTCACAATACTGTGGGTGCACAGTAAGGACCATCTTGACATCTGACTCATGGTAGACAGAAGCCCATTAATTTCTTCAACTCTAGATGGTCTGCTCCTCAGTTTTCTCGTTTTATATTGAATGTAATGACATCCCCAAAGAATTAAGCTGTAAGGATCTGACCAGATCACGGTCATGAGAACTCCTTGAACTCAGTGAAGTTTCATAGAGAGCACATTATTATAGTTGGATCTCCTGCTACTTAATGAATCCTTTGGGAAAGAAAAAAGGGCTTTTTGTAAGCCTGGGTGTTTTATTTTTTTATTCAAAGTGGATTACTCACTGAAAAGTAACTTTATTTATGAGACTTTCAGTCGAGTACAAAAGCTTTGAAAGCCCAGCAGATGTACAGTGTGCTAGAGCTTCATGCCCCTCTAACCTTCAGACACCTGAGGGCTCTGGCGGTAGCTCTGTCTCCTTCTGGCCCTTTAGCTGTCAATTCTGGTGCTCCCTCACCCAGCCTCCATATGTCTCCAGGAAGTCACATTCCTGTTCTCTTGTGCACTGCAGCTTCCCACTGGGGAGTGAGGACTAGCAGACATTTGCTGGGAGATCTGCTAAGCCTGTGAACAAGATGATGCTTCTCCACTTGCACCTCAGTGAGAATCTAATGAAGGGCTCAAGCAAGGGCCACAGTCAGCTCACTGATGCAAGCATTCTCCTCTACACAGAGCTGTGGTTGCATCATTGTCCTGTCAGTTAGCCTTCTGTGACTCATCCTTTGCAAGAGCAGAACACCCAGGCAAGCCTTTCCACTCACAGCAAACCTGCACCCACCCTCCACAGCCTTGCTTTGCACTCAGGGAAGTGCTGTCCCCTCCCAGCTAGGCCATACCTGCCTTTGTAAGCAGATGCCAGAATTTCTATTCCTCCTTCTAGCCCCTGTGGTTAGTCCCCTCTCTCAGACACTCTGCTGGTGCAGCCTGCATGCCTCATGCAACTGTGTACATACCTTCCTGAGACCAGCTGCACATCTGACTGTAATTATATGTGCTGATGTTTGTCTCCTCCTGATGTATTTTGAAAACAAAACATTGGTTTTATTCCTTGTGTCCCAGCTTAGATGGATTCTCTTTTTTCCGGAGATTACGAATCAAGACAGGAGAGTTTCATTATTGGGCAAATTGAGCACAGGAAAATGCCATCTGAAATCTCCCTGCATTAAGAGGAAGGTGTTTTCATAGAGCTTCACTCTTGGCTGAAAGTTTTCCATGTTCTGAGAAGTTGCTTAGCTTTGTGGGTATTTCATGTTTTTATCTCTACAGAGTGGAAGGCCTTAGCTTTGGATGGTAACAAGAAAATACATTGTTAGGGGTTATTGTGTGGGGTAGGCGATGAATAACTCTTCAGGAAAGAAAAGGAAGCAAAATTATAAAGACAAAACTGGATTTAATGAAATGACTAAGTAGCAATTAATTACTATTGAGTAAGACAGTGGAACATTCTTATCACCCATTGTCCTTGCTTATCTCAGATTATATACCCTCAATAAGTGACTTTTTCCCCTTTTGTTTTACAGAGGTCAGAGGTCAACTCCACTCACCCATGATGGACAGCCAAAAGAAATGCCACAGGCTCCTGTACTTATTTCTTGCGCTGACCAGTGAAGCGCCCTTTAATTGTAAAACATTGTGCTTTACCTACTACCCTAGCCTTGTCTTTACCAGGGATGCTGGCGAGTCCATGTGGTGGGAAGTACAGACTGCAGACAAGTGCTTCTTGTCCCACACGGTCCAGAATCACTTGAAGCGAAACTTAGCATTCTGGGCCCATTTGTTGTTTCAGAAGCCACAAGTTCTGAGGGCAGTGTTACCGCGTGATACTGAGCAAAAGCAAAGTAATGTGGACCTTTGCTTTGCATGGAAGGAAGGCTTTTGACGGTGACCAGTGGTAACTTGGTAAAAGGCTGCCTTTACAGTAACTCATCCAGCATCTCTTTTACCAACCAGAGAGTGTGAAACTAGTTTCATATATTACCTAGTTATTCTTTCAAAACAAACAAACAAAAAAACCCTGACGCACTGCACTAGTTATTATTAGATATTCTTAGTCTTTTGTACATGAAGATTTAAGTTCTAAGATGGTTTATATAATAGGTTATACCTACATTTATATTGTAGAATAAATATTAAAAAAGCCTGTACCAGAGACTCCTGAGCAGCATGGGCAGGCAGACGTACCATTGTTAGCGGTGTATGCTCGGCCTTGTGGTCCATATATTCTGCACTTTTATATTTGCCACCAGAATGGTAGTGGTAGTTTGCCGACAGAGAGAGAGAGAGAGAGAGAGAGAGAGAGAGAGAGAGAGAGAGAGAGATTGATTTATTTGAGATCGAGAAAGAGACTTACAATTCTTACAATCTGAATTTTTTTCTTAGCCTTGAGTGACCAAGAAGAATTTGCTTGGGGCAAATTGTGGCAAATATTTTCCCAAACAGGGGAAGCATCCTGCAGATTACAGATTACTGATGTTTTCATGCCTTGAGGATTCTTTTATTTTTACACAGGGGTCTAAGTGACCAATGGATCGTTCATATAAACAAAAAAAAAGGACAGAAATATTATTCAGAAGTGACCTTAGTATTACTTCATTATTCTAAACATGTTGAAGATGCTCACTTCCTATGGACTTGGAGCTTCAGACCTTTTACATCCATCACAGACTGGACGGGTTGCGATTGCTATGCACGGCCTAACAGGCACTGCAGGTTTAGGAGCCATTTGGAGTCTGTGTTGTTGAGGAGGTATGGAGTAAATGAGGGGGAGATGTCTGAAGTGCGCCTCTCAGTCAGATCCACCTACAAGTTTCTGTTTCCTTTTCATGTTTTGTTGCTTTTAAGCATAAAACCAACCATATGCCAGTGCCAAGTGGATTAACTGGCTTACAACATTCAACATATTGACTTAACCACCTGACGTTCACAGTGTCTTGTTTCCTAGCAACAGATGCAAAGTGATACATCAAAATTAATCTGAGGCTACAGATTTTACAGGGTATTTGTTCCATAGCACAAAGTATTTCCCCACTGTTGCAACACAGCACAAACTACCAAATTTTAATTTTTGGATCCCAGCAATAATTTTTAATAGTTTTCAAACTGGTGGAGTTTTGGTAGTGCTAGCTGGAATTTGAAGCTTTTGAATTAGATCTCTAAATGGTGACAGTTTACATGGTTTTATCTAGCTTTCTTATTTATACTTGACTGAATTGTAATGATTTTTTTTCTAATTGTAATTTGACCTAATAGCCATATAAAATGACTCTATTAATACTGTCTAGGTCTAGCTTCTCATGGTTGTAGATATTCCTTCAGTTCCGGTGCTGGAAAATATGTACAACAATATTAACAGAATTGAAAAAGGTAGAGGTTTGTTTTGTTTTGTTATTTTTCCAAAGCAGGTAGGGAGGGCAGCAGAGTATTAAAATTATGTCCTCAAAAATT
Source organism: Dicrostonyx torquatus (assembly GCA_028555095.1). Classification (NCBI taxonomy): domain Eukaryota; kingdom Metazoa; phylum Chordata; class Mammalia; order Rodentia; family Cricetidae; genus Dicrostonyx; species Dicrostonyx torquatus. The sequence goes on along the minus strand of JAQHUG010000195.1, from coordinate 1,531,262 downwards.
CATGTTCATTGTTGAGATAGAGGAAGCAGGAATTAGTAAAAAGGTAAATCATTAGGTATAGCTTAACCCCATTCACATAGAAATAAATTGAGTGAATAGCCCCAGATTTTAGCATACTATTTTTATTATGATAGCTGTTTTAATAATATTTTCTAAATTTCAAAACAAAAAAAGTGAATGTTTGGAAATTGCTGGGTCCTGATGTTGGTGGCTGTTGGAGTTTTGGACCACTTGCTAGCAGTGATTTAAACATGATAATTAGCTAAAACCCAAAAATTTAGTAACAAAAGTAGAAAACCAACAATTGCATTGGTGCAGAACATGCATCTTGACAATGGTACTAACTTGTTATTCTCTAGAGTACATTAGAATAGATCTATTTTTGCCAGAGCACCCTCCTTCAGTCCTCCAAGTACATTTCACTAGAGTCCCTTCACAGATTGCTGTATATTCCTGAGACCCTTTTTTAAAAAAGAAACAAACAAGAGATGACCTTTTTCTACGTGGTTAATATCATACCTGATCGGCTTTTCCCTTGGGCAGGGTAGGGATGGGAGGGATTTCCTGGATATGGCTGTTTTCAGATACTTTAAAAACAAACCTTTTTGTAGAAATGCTTAATTTTTAAGCGGTTAGGCACTGAGAGTAGCAGAAATCCTGCAAAGCTTTATAGTTCTCCGAGTGAGGTCTTGATTTCAGTAGCTATGCTTCTTATGCCCCATCTGCTGGAGAGGGGTGTTGGTTTTTTCAGGTAACATTTGTTAGCACAAACCCTTCAGTCCATTACGTCACTCTCCAATGCATTAGCATTGTTGTCTTCATGTCGCTCCTCTCCTTCTGGAAACTGGCATTGCTGTGTTGCTCTGATGCCTACTTGTAATCTGGTAGCAAGCACCAGCCACACTAACGTTTGTCTCGTATCATCCTCAAGAAAACAAATCATTGCACCTTATGTATATCTCAAGCAAACCAAAATGCAATGTTCTTCTGCTTTGTTATGTTCTAAATTGTTGTAGCATATCTTTCTGAAACCACTTTGCATTTAGTTGAAGTTGTCAGTATTTATGCTTTGAACCTTAATTTCTGGATTCAAACCTGTATATAAACCTTGTTTTGAAAGTTGTCCTTGCCCTTCTCTGCAGTGCTGGAGTGGGAAGTTCTGTCTCAGGTGCAGACAAAGGACTCTTCCAGTGTTCTTTAGCCTTTTATTTATTTTAGTTATTCTGGTATTTCCAATGTAAATTTGAAGTGTCCAGAGTATATTGTAGAAACTAAAACTGCAGCTCTTAAAATGAGTGAAAGAGAAAATACTGTAAGACATCCTTGAAGTTTTGTTTGTTTGGGTACTGTAAATGAAATCAGGAAAAGGAAAAAACGTCCCACGGCCACATTGGAAACCACAGGTTCCTATCCCCAGATCAGGTTAGTCTCAAATGGTGGATCAAAACTCTTAATTCATTCTACCCCCTCCTGAGTGATCCTTTCATTCTGGCAGCCTTTCCCCCACAAGTGTCAGAAAATATTTAAGTTTATCAGATGTGGCCCAGTAGCCATGCTGAAAAAATTCCTATAGTATCATTATGACCTTACTTCCTGCCTTTACAGTTACTAGAGAAAAATGTTGGCAACAACAATGTGCCGAGGAGCATCTGAACCCGTTGGGGGTTGGAGTCCGACGTGTTGATTCCCTGTTGTTTTCTTAAAGTCAAGATGCTTTGCTAAGTCATAAAAAAAAAAAAATGTGTTTGCACTCTGCAGTCTTTGACTCAGTGTACGGAAGTGTTTGCACCAATGTAAAATCTCAAGCAAATTGTAAATTGCTATGGAACAGACATTAGCTGAGAACTGAATGGCGTGTTTTGTTTATAGGGTGGGGTGGGGAATACTACATAACTCTGTTCCAAGCTTGGCATTTGATGTTAATGTGAAGCAGTGGGACCATGCTGCCTGCTAAACTACTGTATGTGTCATAAGTGTTCTGAAGACCAGCAGCTGGAGGCTGGAGCACAGCATCCTATCAGCAGAGGAGAAGCACCACTGCTGGTTCCTCGGGGGAGAGGAAGGAAATCAGGGGAGGCCTGGAGTCACCGCTTGTAAGGGAGATGTTGGGGTGTACATGATGCTGTTGAGATTGACCTTTGATTGCACTGCTCCCCACTACCTCGGCTTCCAAAGTTAATTTCAGTAAGTCTGTCTTTCGCTTCGACCTTCAGTGCCACGATTTTCCACTGCAGTGTTTTGTCTTCACACACTGGCTTCTCCAGAGAGAACAACGTCGTGCTGAAATGAGCAGTAGGAGCGAGTGCTTATCGCATTTGACCTGTTGTTTGGAGTGACTGCTAGGTGGAAACTGAACTTAGCTTCTCCCCACACATCCTTGTTTTGCACTTTATGCAAAGTGTACTATTTGCTAATTAGATGTTGTTTCTGTTTATACAGGCATTCCCAAAGAGTTAGGCTGGACTTGGTTTTATTTGAGTTTGGGGATTGTTAAAGTCTTACCTAGATTAACTAACAACACGTGTATAATGAGAACAGAAGCAGTGTGTGGTTCATGGAACCATGGATCTGGGGAAGCGTCAGGGTTTGATGGACTACTTTGCTTATGTGTGGAAGTGATAGCTATGTTCGTTATACTCCATGCTGAAGGAGTGTCCTTTTCAGTGGGGACGTTATTACCTTCTGACATTTCAGAACAAAGAAGCAACAGAAGTAAATGACATACATTTGACTTCTTTGTATATCTGCACCTATCTGTGCTGCCCTTCCCTTCAAATATATAAATATACATTATGAGGGAGGGAAAGTGTCCTCTTTTGACCAAATTTTATCTGTGGTGGTGTGATTTTTACTGATAAAGTCACAGGAGGAACTTTATAGTTAAAAGTTCTGTGGCCACTGTTTTGTTTTGCTTTGCTTTGTTTTTTTTGATTTTTTTCATGGCAGACAGTGGTCAAGCTGATCATGCCTTCACATTGATTTCATGCACAGAATTCATGTTTGTGAACATTACTACTACTTCCAAAGATTTTCTGATAACTTGGGCCAGAACTGGTGACTGAGTAATAAGGATCTGATAGAATGCCTCCAAACCCACCCACAACACGAATCTTACCTCACAAGCTCTAACCTAAATCCTAGAGACACTCATGTTCCATGCAATGTCACTGACTTCTCTGTTGCTCAGCAGAAGGTTTGCTCTTGTCTCCTGACTCCTCACGTTTAGTGCCTCGGCTCTTGGAGCAGCAGAACCTAGGGTCGGGAGGGAAGGCTGGGGACCTTGAGCTTAGTGATTGCTTAGCCACATTTTCATGTCATTAGCACTAAGCAAGCCTCTGGCTCTCAGGAATTTGTCAAAAAGTTGATAAAAACCTCCTGAGATTCCACGCACCAGGTTATAAACTGGTTCTCATAGGTTTGAATTGCTTACTTACATGTCGTAAATTAACCATGGCTTCATTTGACCCCAGGTCTTAAGTCTGTTGACAGTTTTAGCATGACTGATTTGTTCATTTTATTTCAGTTTTTATTTTATTTTATTTTGCTTTGGAAATTGGCTTTGTTCTCTTTAGAGTTGGTGTAAACATGCCATGTAATAAATGATTTCCAGTTAATGGTACAACAGAATTATTGCTTTCTTAGACGTATGTGTAGTAAAAAGTCAATATATACATTTATATAATTTCTTCAAAATCTTATACCTAATTTGATATTTCTAAAAATTGCACATGTAAGTCATGTGTATAACATGCTAAAGTACTTTAACTGTGATCTAAAAAACTGAATAAAAATATTTAATAAAAATTTGAAATATTTTAAAGATATTATTCAATTACATTTTCTTTCTGTCAGCTACCAGCCTAGAGTATGTGCCTTCAGTGTATCAGGTCCACTAAATACAGTAGAGAAAATAATAAAGAATTCTTTATTATTTATTTTTACTATTTCAGGACATTGGTCAATGGTTTCCCCTTATACTGTGTTCACCTGAGACTGACCATTGTCTGAGTAGAGCTTGTTCTCCCTAAGGTGGAGGATGTAAGGTGGAGGGGAGACCAATGGAAGAAAGTAGATTCACTTCAGACTGCCACTTGGGATGAGAGCTTTTAGGGTAGCTGGACATACTCTTGCTGTAGGCAATAGCCACCCATAAAAGCTCACACCTCAAGTTGAATAAGTAGAGTGTTCCTGAACTTTGTCTTATTTTAAAAAGTTCTTTGGACCTGGATGTGGTGGTGCTCACTTTATTCCAGACCTTGGGTAAGCAAAGGCAGGCAAGCTATCTTTGAGGCCAGTTCCCAACCAGCCAGGGCCATATAAGGAGACCCTGTCTCAAATACAAAATTTTCTTTGTCCTAAACAACAAAAGTCCTCTGGAAACCATATGTCTATCAACATAGGTATGTAATAACACATATTTGGTCCCACAGTTCTGAACTGTCACCCACTTACCACTGGGTTTTGAACCTTCCTGAATCACTTAATGAAAGTAGTGGTACCACTTACTATTGCTTTTGGGACAGAAAATATTGGCATGGTGCCTTTAATGGAAATGTACATTGGGTGCTCATTTTTTTCCAGTCCTACTCAGCATGCTTTTGAGCATATTCAAGGGATGCTGAGGGTCCACACATGGTTGCATGCAATGTAATCCCTGCACTCAGGAAAATTGAGAATTTCATGTTAGCTTGACAGTATGTTATATTCTAAAGTTAAGTTAAGTTGTTCTGGGAGATTTGATGGTGTAGAAACTCTTAAGTGAGTTAAATTCCTATCTGTTCATACTGTGGTATGTAAAATGTGTTCTGTAGAATTACCTAATGAATTACCAGAGTCACTCCATATTTCCTTCCCATTGCTGAGAATAAAATCAGGGGAGGGAGACTGATGAAAGGGGGGGGTCCTTGCTAAAGATACAAATTCTGTTAGAAAAAAGTGACAGTGTATGCATATGTGTAATTATACAGTGTTATATGTATCAATACTGTTGCATCTTTTTAAATAGAAAGTGAAATCTCTTGCAAGGAAAAAAGTTATTAACAGTTAAGTGAGATAAAACCAATATGACTGACTTGATACACACGAAAAAGATGCTAGAGAAGAACTTACTTACCTGGAACCCTTTTGCTTTATCGCAATTGCAGAGTTTCAGTGCATTTGTGTTTTGAGTCCATGTACCCATCACCTTTCAGCCACTGGATACCAGTATTTCCTCAGTCCCTGTTATATCCGTGTGCCACTCATTGTCTCCACTGCATACACCAGGTGACATATGTGTGCTAGAGACATTTCATCTGAGCATTTCAGACAAAGCCTTTGAACTGGTCAGTGTGCATTCATTTGGTTTTGCTAATTCTCAACAATTCCAAAAGTTGCCCAAAGTAAAAGAAATCCATGAAGCCAAAACATGGATATTCTGGGATGGAGTTATTTGAAATTACAGAAAAACTGTTAAGCTTGGATATAGCAGCTATTTACCTCTCTGATCCACAATCTCAAATAGATTTTTAGCTGGTCAGAGAAAACCCTTTCCAAGAGGTCTCTGTGAGTGTGTGTAGTGTTGTGTGTGTGTGGGGGGGAGGGCTTATTGTGTGCTTTTTTTCCAGATTCAGTGACTTGGAAAGCCCAAGGGCTAAAACTTTAAAATGTGTCTGTGTTAACCGTATGTCTAAGTCCCTCTACCAACCTTATTCCTACTGTCTTTCTTGCACTTGCCCTCACGGCTTCCAGGGATTGTGGAGATGCTTTAGGTGTACTCTGGAAGACATTTCCAGAGATTTAGACTCTGAAAATTCTGATCAGCATGCTAGAAATTGAAGCACAGGATGAAATCCCAGGCTTTAAAAAAAAACATGTTGTAAGTATAAGTATGTGTGACTTTCCCGGCTTGGAGACTCTTTACCCTAAAGGATATTGTAACAGTTATTATTGCAGGGTTGTACATAAAAGAAAAAATGTGAGGGTTGAAAGTATCTAAAAAGTGACAGAGAATGAAGGAAAGGGAGAATTTGTGTAAACAAGTCTTACATGATTTATATATAAAAAAATGGTTTTAAAGGCAGCATGAAATGTGCTCAAGAAATATTCTCAGAAGAGTATTTTTGTGATGGTATCAGTGGCGCTTATGAATGGCCAATTAAACAAGCATGGGCTCTTCCAGAAATAAGCATAGAAAAAGCACTGAATGATAGACAAGCATTAGACACATAGTAGATATAAAATTAGGTAATGATTGGCCACAGAACTTGAAGCTCTTACTGGAATGCATTTAATAGAAAAAGTAATATTGATACGATTTCCCCATATACATATAATTCTTGACATACTGGAAATTTTTAGTCACTGCTTTGTAGAATAAAATTTCCCATATTCTGTCTTGGCTTAATCGTATGTTAAAAATAGAGCAATAGTCTTTGCATAAGCCCTTAAATATCCAAAGCCTTTTAAAGTAAAATCTGAAGTATTCCACACTCTGATGCTAGCCCCACCTAAAACTTGCATTGCATGTCAAAATTATACTTAGATGAAAGTTGCTTAAAACCTGCTCTGTTCCACTGTTCTCAAAGCTCATGGGAAATTGCTCCAGCGTGCATGCCTTGGCTGAGAGTTCTCAGCTGCCCACATCTCATACCAACCGGATTGCAGCATCATGCGTTCCTTAATGGCAGTCCTTTCATTTAGCAAATCTGCTCTGGGGACTCTGGTGTGTAAATACCAAAACTCGGTTTCTGTGAAGTGTTGAAAGGTGCTGAGACCTGGGAGAGAGTTCAGTGGATAATTCCTTTGCTGCAGACCCAAGGACTCTGTCTGGAGTTCCAGCACTCACATAATGCAGGATGGGCAGAACAGCTTCTGCAATGATCAGGAGGGCGAGACAAGAACCTGGAGAGCAAGAACAAGGAAAGCCTGCCTTGGTGTATAAGGAAAGGGGTGGGAGAGACAAAGACATCCAAAGTCTGGACCTTCACCCGTGGGCATGCTTGTGCACCTACACATCCACACCCCCATACACATGCAGATACCAAGTGCTGCAATGCAGGACCAGTGAGGACAGAGATGGGAATCCGAGACTAAGGAAGCAGGGTCTGAGTTTATGGGAGATTTGATAATCTGTGCTTTGAATACTCTTAATGTGCTACTGCTCTACTTTAAAAGAACTTTATTTTTAAATCTCTTTCACAGAAGAGATTTTAGCATAAGGAAAACAAACTGCTATGGCAAGGCTACCGAGCTCCAAGACTGGCAAATGTGTGATAAAAGAGCTGAGGTGAGGCTTGCCATGATGATCCAGGGTATCCGGTGTTTCTCCTGACAGCCCAGACTGAGGCTGTTGTAGGGCAGTGCCCTCCCTTTGGTTATGCTCCTCTTTCTGCCCCAGTTCTGGATCGTACATACCACTGGGCTTGATGTACTTTAGTCATTAAATTTCCCTTAAGTTATTGCAAAATTTTCCCTTTTACTTTTTCACCTTTGAAAGAACATAGAAGTTTTTGTTCGCTTTGATATGGGTAAAAGACTCAGGAATTCCAGCCTAGAGGATTCCTAAAGCAGAAAACTTGTGGGAGATAAGTGTTAACCCCACAACATTTTGGTCAGAATGGGAGCCTTCCCTTCCTAATGTTTAGCCTTTAAAGACTTTGCCCCCAGAAAGTGCCTATTCTGTTGTGCTCTATGGGGTTATTTCATTTAGTGGGTGTTTGGTTGGAACAGCTCGCCCCCTACACAATCCAGAAATCCCCATTCATGCCTCTGTCTCTCTCACCAACCCCAGGCATCCAGAATCTCCTTTTTAGCAAAGGAAAGATGTCAAAAACCCCAATTCTCAAGGTTACTGCAGCTTTCTCTACTGAAGTTACAACCCGCCCAAGTCCTCGCCTAAGTTTTGACTGCACTTGAGCACAAACCTGGCTTATGGCAGACATGTCATCACCCCTCACCAACAACACATAAAATCTCTGCTTTTATTTGGGGGCGCATCTTCTCTGGTCTCCATGTCTAGGACCAGAGAATCTGCCCAGGAGTTGATCAATTGTCTTGACCTGGTTTACTGCATCAGCAGAGAAACCTATTATGGGAGTGGGGGGGTGGCAGGAAACCCTATCGGTGGGTACTGAAGATTTCCTGCCTGCTTTTGAAACCAAATGCTTTAATAAGGCCAAAAGAAAAACCCCCTCTGGGGTTTGATATAGGAGTTTTCTTATTTCAAAACCATCTGCTTTAAGAAGCAAGATCATGCCTCTTACATATGCAAACTGCACTGTAATTTATGTACGAGTTCAGAAGAAATTGTAGAAATTTAAAGAGTTTAATTTGAAGTTCATCAGGCACAGACACCTGTCTGTGTCGCCTTCTTCCTCCCAGAAGACTCAGACAGTTAAGCCTTTGCTTCCTCAACCTACCTTCTAAAAGTCTGGTGTGGGAAGCAGATGAAGTCTGAACGAATGTGGATTGTTGACATGAATGAGGCCAGGTCAAGGGCACCATAGTCTCAGACTGCCAAAGCCTTTCTGGGCCAAGTTCAGAAATGACAAGGCCTTTACCTGGTATGATGGGTATAAAAGAAAATGGCTTCCAAATGACACTATTAGGAGGTGTGGCCTTTTAGGAGGAAGTGTGTCATTGTTTGTGTGTGTAAGGGACTTTGAGGTTTCTTTTGTTCAAGCTACATTCCATGGTGAACAGTTGTTTTTCTGTTGCCTGCAGATGAAGATGCAGACCTCCTCCAGCACTCATGTCTGCCTGCATGCTGCCGTATCATGCCATGACATTAATGGACTAAATCTCTGACATTGAAAGCCACCCTGATGAAATGCTTTCCTTTATTAGAGTTGCTATGCTCATTTTGTTGTTCACAGAAGTACAAACCCTAACTAAGACACCTGATTAGAGCATGGATGTTGACCGATGGTTAATCTTTAGCTAAAACCAGTAAAAGCAGAAGGTACCACCACAGTTAACTCATTGGATGACTGCAACCAGAGACTGCTCCCTACAGCAACCTCCCCATGATCAGTGAACCCCTTCCTCATTTCTGCTGTCTATTAAAAGAAGTTGGCTTTTCCTGTGGCTTCTGGTGTGTCTCCAACTACATGACCCACCTGATCCCAGCTTTACATAATTTGTATCTGTCATTTCTTCGTTCTCCATCACCCCAAGTCCAAAGCTGTGCAGCTTAGGGCAAGTGGCACCCAAATAAGGGCCTTGACCATGGGGTACTTGCATTGGTCAAGGTAGCACTCCCGTGACAAGGTCACAAAGATAAGGGAAAGCACATTTCTATGCATCCGATGTAAAACATGGGGTGAGTGGAATCTAGAGATGGGCAGTTTTTGAAGAAGACTTTGAGGATGGAGGGAGTAAAGTTAAAAAACATTCCAGCTTCATCAATTCTTAGCGTATGTTTAGGAGACACTCCCTTGGTTTTCAGAAAAAGGTTCCATAAAATTGACAACTTGTAGAAAACAGAAAAAGTTAAAGGCTAGATACACAGCTGGAGCACCCAAATGTCTTCCACTTTCACTTTCTGTGTATGGAGTCTTATACATGATTCCATAGATCAGAAGCCATTTTCTCATGAAAGGATAGGGAGTCTGTCCTTGTACCTTTGCCCCTCTGGTTATGCAGGAGTGACACTTTGTCCACGAGAGACAGACACAGACAATGGGGGCCAAAGCTGCAGCTCCAACAGCCATCCCTGGGACCTGCACAGACAGACAGTCAAATATGCTTTGCATGCTATATAAGCACTGTCCAGTCTGGCCCTCAGATGCTGGTAGTGAGGAAAGTGGTTACAACCTGTGATGAAGCTGATTGCACCTTGGATCTGGCCCACTTGAACATTTAAGGTAACCTGAACTCCTTTATAACCTTATTTAGAGCAAGAGATTTGGGGGAAGACACTAGCGGTTTTAACTGCTTTCCCCTGCTTGAGTGTCACAAGACTTCTGTGCCGCCAGCTCCAAATAATGACATGGAAACTTCCTGTTAATCATGAAAGCTTGGCCTTTAGCTTAAGCTTATCTCAACTAGCTCTTATAAGTTAAATTAACCCCATTTATATTAATCTATGTTTTGCCACATGGCGTTACCTTTCTTTGTACTGCCCATCCTGCTTCCTCTGCCTCTGGCTGGTGAGTCAACCTTTCTTAGTCCCAGAATCCTTTCTGTCCCCAGAATACCTACCTAACCCCTTCCTGCCTAGCTATTGGTCATTCAGCTCTTTGTGACACCAATCATAGTAATACATCTTCACAGAGATTACAAATATAGCACAGCATTTGAGCAACCTGATCCACAGAGTCCAAACCAAATAGGCTCTGATCAACTCTTGGGACAGACTACAGTGTTAATTTAACCATTTGTCTCTCTCCTTTATAACCCTTTTAAGATCTGTAGAGTGACGTTGCTATAGAATGATACCCATGTTAAAGATGAAAAACTACAACTAATAAGAGTTGAGGTTTCCAAGTATACAATGCCTCCCACCTCCAGTGGAAACAAGGTCGAATGAGTCTATGATTATGCTCCCTGGAGACATTGCTTGTTTGACCTCTCATACCTACAATGTCAGCAGCACTAACACTGCTCAGTGTTTTACTAATGGGTCCACAGAAGGTAATGATACAAACTTTTGGCATGAGCATGAAATTGGACGAGGCAAAGACCCTTATCATAAGAACCTGGAAATTGACAACTACTACCAACCTTTTAATACCAGTTGGTCAAGTGCAGTTAGTGTGGATAAAGGAGGATTATAGGGCCTGCATTCAATGCTGCTATATCTTGACTGACTAGGCTCTGTCTCTCTCTGTGACTCATTGTCTCTGTATGTATGTGTGTCTGTCTGTCTCTCTGATTCTGTCTCTCTGTCTTACACACACACACACACATGCACATCAGTTATGCTCTCAAGGATCTTGAGAAACTGACCAAACTACAGATTCATGACTTTGCACCCTCAAAGCCACAGTGTTGTTGCTGGGTGACGAGATCCAGGTCCTACAAATTAGACTGGATTTAACAAGTTGAAAACCATTCAGGTCATGGCAGTCTGGCTTGAAATGAACAGATGGCATTGGAGCAATGCTCCTCCAGGACCCTGTGTATGAAGACCGAGGCTGGTGCAACAGAACACAATGCCATCAAACAAGCCCACATGCCTACCCATCTTGGCCTCCGAGCATCTAACCCGAAGGCAAAGCAATTGACTCTTGGGAATGCTGCCTTTCCTTGTAGTGTGCTTTGAAACTGGAATCAGATCAAGAAATTTTGTTCTGTATATGGGCATTTATCCATGTGAAGTACTTTTTTTGGGTTCCTCTTTCACTCCTGCCCACACATCCAATATTCCATATGCCTCCTTTTAAAAAGCAAATGGTTTTCTGGTCTGGGTGTGCACTTTTCCCTTTCTGAGCTGCCTTTGTGTGACATTTTAGCCTGCCACCACCAACGCCTGCTCTTCAGCCGAGGATCTATTTGAGCTAGAATATGTCCCAGCTTTTGAGCCTACTGTAGAGAACGGCAGCAGCACAGATTGGTGGTGACATTACATTAGCTGATGAATAATGTTTCCAGGGGAATGGCTGGGCTTGGCTGGCATTCAGAGACAAGGCAGGCCCCACCCAGCAGGGAACTCATCCAACAGACTGGACTTGGAAGAAGCAGATCTCAACAGGAGCCCTGACTGCCTCCTCAGCCTGTGAGGTAGCAGTCTGGGCCCAGGTTTGAGCTACACAATCCTCACGTCCTAGCCTCTGCTAATTTTTTTCCTCTGTAAATTTTATCATGGGGTTAAAATTTTCTCACTTGAACATTAATGATTTTTAGCTTTTCTTAAGCAATTTTGCCTTCAAAACTCGCCATATATGACTCTTGAGTTTGAGAACTAGGCAGAAGCGATTTTTCTTTCATGTGATCTATGGTGGCCTCTTTTTGTCCTCATCAGCATAGTTCCCTCTTGTCAGGGCTTTACTTCCTGGTCTTGCAGTCACTACAGGTTACCCAAGGTCTGGAAGATATTAATTTGAGAATTTCCAGAAATAAATTCATACATCTTAAGCAAACTTCATCACAGTACAGTTGTATGTTAGCTTAAAGCACAGCTCTCTCACTTAAAAGGGAACAGGAGGCTGGTTCATTCTTAACCAAAAGTGAGGGACCTAGGCACATAGATTTAGGTTATTCAGAATGACATGTTCATCATGGAACTTTTTATTGTCACAATAAAATAATAAATTAAGGTATTTATGAAATACATTGGAACAATTGGAGAAATCTATGCTGTAGGTCTCAGATACTAATGGATAGCATGCTTAGAATATGGACTTGTAGAAACTAATAGTCTGTTAATACCTTAGTTACTTAATATACTCTATGATTTTATATGATAGCTAAAGGGTGAGTGATAAATGATTATTAAGAAAATTAAAAATCACCCACCATAATTTTGGATCTTGATATGAAACATTCCAACTCTTACAATTACAGAATTGTAATTCTTATCAGTCAGTCTCAAGGAAATGCAGCTACTTGTATTTAAAAAAAAAAGTTTACAGTATAATAATTCTATTTTGTTATTAATTTCTCACTGTGGCTAATAATCATGTGCACATAGGAAAAATGACAATATGTAGGGTTCAGCACTCTGGGTTCTAGGCATATGTGGGTCATATCCTCTTTGGACGAGGGGGTAAGGGAGCACTCTATAGAAGATGAAATCTGAGAAGTGTTCATGCCTCATTCCTCCTTCCCTATGCTTTTTGTTTTGCTTTGGCAATGCTGGGGACCAAACACAGAGCCTTAGGCATGCTAGGAAGGCATCCTACCATTGAACTGCATCCCGAGCCCTTCTGTTTTCCTCATAAAGCTAATATTGTAAGCGCCTGTATTGCACTAATGACCCAGGGTGTTTAAATAGGATTACATGTGCTTCACTTTCACTTACAAGCCTCATCCACCTCCTCCAATTTTAAAACAATCTTCTCTTCCTCCACTGGCCATGGACTGCCAGTTTACTGAGTAATCACGGCTGCAAGGTTGAATACACCTAATTCTGTTCATTCCTAAAAAGCCCTTTCTGTGATAGCCATGCCAGGTAAATGTGGTTCTATTTATAAAGCCTGAAGACAGTTTCCTCAACCTCCTTGCCCTTCCGACAGCTGGCTTGAGACTCCATGCCCTCAGAGGCTCAGCATCTGGCTTTCCCCAGATCAATATGAACAGCCTTGCCCTGCAAAAAGGCCTCTGGGGAACCAGAGCACAGAGGCAAGCCCAGGATGGCTTCCGTTCATTTGAACATTGCATTTGACTGCAATTATCACCCAGAGAATACTCTCCTGAGAGTGCTAAGACCAGGTCTGTTGCAAGTGGCTTCAAAAGGACAATGCTCTCATCCCACCCTTGAGGAAATTACTGACTGCACAGAGGAAACGAGGTCACATTCGGGAACGTGACCAACATGATCGTGAGCAATAACTCTAGAAGGGAAAGCAATTTAAATGTATTACTGGACAAAAACCATTAGCTCAATGAATGTAAATAAGCTTCTAAAGAAGGGAACTGTTTCCAGAGAACTTCCTCTAAGTGGACTGTGGAGGAAATGTCTCCGCTGGAAGGTCCTTGAGTGTCATCGGAGTGCTGTGCAGCCCACGCTTGTTATCAACGAGTCAGCTTGCTCTTCTCGTGTAAACAGCCCCATTGGAATCACTGTGTTACTCATTTAGGCAGGGGAGCCAGAAACGACAGAGCAGCAGAACCAGGCAATTTTGCTGTGAAAGAAAGGCTGTCAACTTGACTCTTTCTCTCAAATTATCTCGAGCAAATGCTGCCAAATCCTGTTGATGTCACCCACACCATTTGCCGCTCCATTCGAATCTTTGTAGTCCTAAGGCCGAGGCTGAAGCTCGGAGTTCACAGAGCTGCTCTCAGCAAGCCCTGCACCTCTGAGTAGGTAGCTTCGTACAGGAAGGAAGACTTCATGCAGCTGCCCAGGGAACCAACCTGTGTGTCTCAAGAGCATACCCTCCTCCAGAGAGCTCTCCAGTTTCAGGAAATGCTCCCCACTGAGCCTAAAGGATGGCATCTCTTTCTTCCTCCTCCTCTTCCTACTCCTCCTCCTCCTCCCCTCCCCCTCCTCTTCTCCTCCTCCTCCCCTCCCCCTCCTCTTCTCCTCCTCCTCCCCTCCCCCTCCTCTTCTCCCCCTCCTCCCCTCCCCTTCCATCCCCTCCCTTCCTCTGTTCGGTTTAGTTTTTGTCTTTGCCGAAAGAGCATTAGGAATGTCTAGAACTTTTACCTTGAAGAAAAATTGTGGAGTTGTTGTTGATAGGGGTTTTGTTTGCTTTTGTGGTGTTTTGAGTTTCTTGGCTAACAGGGTCTCACTCTATAGCCTAGGCTATCCTAGACTTCACTATGTAGCCCAGAATCCTTGGCAATAGTGCCTCTGTCTCCCTTGCACTAGGACTACAAATATTTTAAGATTACAGTTGTGATTATACCATGCACACCTGGATTTTTTTCTAATTTTTTAAAATTTTTTTAATCTTACTTGCCATTTAAAAATTGTGCCTGTTATCCACAAGCCCAGAGAAGCTAGGTAAAAATGAGGACCCCAAGAGAGACCCACATGGAGGGCCCCAGGAAAGGGAAATAGTTAAGATCTCCTGGGCAAACTGGGAAGAGGAATAGAGGAGAGGGGTAGGGGATGGGAACATGAGAGCTTAAGATGGCTGAGTTGGGGGAGGGAACAATGAAAGAGGGAGACATTAGGGAGTTAGGGAGAAACCAGGTGCTAGAGAAATCCACAAGACTAAGACTTGTAGCAATAGTGGAGAGGGTGTCAAACTGGCCTTCCGCTGTAATCAGATTGACAATTACCCTGTCATCATAGAACCTACATCCAGTAACTGATGGAAGCAGATGCAGTGATCCACAGCCAAGCACTAGGCTGAGCTCCTGGAGTTCAGTTAAAGAGAGGCAGGAAGGATCATATAAGCAAGGGGGTCAAGATCATGATGGGGAAAACCACAGAGACTGCTGACCCCAGCTAGTGGGTGCTCACTGATCCTGGACTGACAGCTGGATTCTGCATGGGACCAAACCAAGCCCTCTCAATGTGGGTGGCAGTTATGTGGCTTGATCTGTTGGGAGGTAGATGGGCTGGCAGTGGTACCAGGACCTATCCTAGGTACATGAACTGGCTCTTTGGAGCCCATTCCCTGTGGTGAGATGCCTTGCTCAGCCTTGCTACAGAGAGGAAGGGCTTGTCCTACCTCAACTTGGTATGCCAGACTTTGTTGGTTCCCCGAAGGAGGCTTTGCCTCCCCTGAGGAGTAGATGGGGAATGGGATGGGGAGCAGTGGGGGGAGGGCGAGAGAAGGGGAAGGAGGGAGAACTAGAGCTAGTATGTGAAATTTTTAAATTTTTAAATAAAAAATGTCGTGCCTGTTTATGAGAGAGTCGTGTGATATTTCCTGTAGATGGGCACCTGTGTAGGCAGAGTAATAGCAGCACTCATGGGCTTAAGGCTTCCTTCTTTGTGTTGAGAACATTGCAGTTCTCTCTACAGGTGTTTTGAAAGTCACATTTCTGTCTCTGTACTTCTATATGCACTGTGCCATCTCACATTAGAGGTTGATTTTCCTGTCCACCCTGCAGCCCTTCTAAGAATCCATTTTTCTTTCTTTCTTTCTTTCTTTCTTTTTTTCTTTTTTTGGTTTTTTGAGACAGGGTCTCTCTGTGTAACAGCCCTAACTGTCCTGGAACTCACTCTGTAGACCTGCTGGCCTTGAACTCACAGAGACCTGACTGTCTGCCTCAAGAGTATTGGGATTAAAAGTGTGCGCTGCCATTGCCCGACAGCATCCATGTCTTAAATGCCACTAAAGAGGAACAAACAAGTTATTGAAAAGCCATGTTATTTTCTCATTGCATTCATAAATTAGGCAAACCAAGTTATTTTTTAAAATAATACAGTTTTCTTCTTGAAGGTATTCAACAAGGCTGTTTTTTGGGGGGGTCATTTGTTTTGTTTTACCTCCACTTTGAAGATGAAAAATAAGATATTGGTAAGTGTTCAGTTGGAAGTTTCACCCCAGCCTCTGGCGTCCCTATACCCAAAGAATCTGGAATGTTTGGGTGGAAAGTTCCATCCCAAGCCTCCTCCACTGAGAGTTGCCTCAATCCAGACTCCACCTCTGAGAAAGCCGTCAAATGGTGACTCCTCCCCAGAGAGGCTCAAGACCACTCCCACAGGGTATTTAAGCTGCCTCTCCCCCCCCCCACACACACACATGGTTTTCGGTCTTCCTTCCTGTCTCCTCGCTGAGGGGCTGCAATGCCACCCAGGAGTGCTAGTATCCATTAAACCTGGGCTTTTTTCTAATTCAGTTTGATTTGGTTTGATTCGGATTATTGTGTCAGTGGAGAGGTTTATTGGGACAGAAAACTTTTCAGGAAGGATTACCTGAATTGGTCCAGATACAAAAGTGAGTAGCGAGCACAGCTCTAGATGAGTTGCCAAGCTCTGGAGGAGCAGCCAGTTCTGCGCAGGTGCTCGCGCTTTGTTTCTAGTATAAAGTAGGATTCTGGGAACCTAAGCTTCGTCTTCACTGAGTCTTGCTGGTCCGTACCCTGTGTTTACCTACACCACAGCAGTGTTTTAAAACATGAGAGAATGACAAACTCTGCCATGCTGTGACACCCACCTCATGTCAGGTGTGCTAACATGGTTAGCAACTAAGCAAGGCAGCATCTCCAGGGGCAGGCTCCCCTGTTAATGCCCCTTCAAAGTCTTTATCCCTTTAATTTTCAGCTAAGACCTTCTGGTGCAAGCTGAACAAGCCCATAGGCCTTTCTTGTTCTTTCTTTCTTGTTTTTCTTCCTCCCTTTTTTGTTTTTTTGTTGGTTTTTTTTTGCGGGGGAGGGGGGAGGATTGTTCTTGTTTTCAAGACAGGGTTTCTCTGTGTAGCCCTGGCTGTCCTGGAACTCACTCTGTAGACCAGGCTAGCCTTAAACTCACAGAGATCCGCCTGTCTCTGCCTCAAGTGCTGGGATTAAAGGCGTGTGACACTACCACCCAGCTACCCAGACGCCTTTCTGTCTATCAGTTTAATAATATGTGCTCTGAGACTTTGAACTAAACACAGAGAGACCCTTCCCTGAGTGTGTGTCTTCTATCCCTTCTTTTTGAATTATGACCTTCACCTGAGCATGCTGGAGAAGCCAGCCCACCCCTGTGTGAATGTGTAGAGGCAACCAGAATGAAAGCCCTGCTTCCCTGAGTTCTTTGCCTCGGAAATGGCTTTCCTTATCCTCTGCAGGTGAGGCGTCTTTCCCCATTCTTTGATGTCTTGGCGATGCTGTTTTGGCTTTGTATTCACCAAGGCACAAGCTTGTTCATTTGGCTATAATATGACACTTATAGGGGCCTGGAGAAAAACAAATATAAGTTCAGGTCGTACAACCCAGGCTGGCTCAAGCCTAAAAAGTTAAGCTGACCTTGAATTTCAGACTCCCCTGCCTCCCAGTCCTAAAGGCCAGAATTACAGGCATGCACCACCATGCTTGGCTTTTTTACCCCAAATCGGTTTTGAGAGATGGTATACTCCGTGCTGGCCAGTTTTATAACAAGTTAACACAAGTGGGAGTCACTTTAGAAAAGGAAACCTCAACTGAGAAAATGTCCTCACAAGACTGCCCTGAGGATAAGGATTGGTGTGGAAGGGCCCAGCGCACTGGGGGCTGCCACCTGAAGATGTGGCCCAGATTCCTTGTAAGTCTTCAACGTCAAATGATTCAGTCAGGAAAATCCTTCACAGTCCCGCCCAGCAGTTTGGGATTTTAGGTGCTTCCAGCTACAATACTGAAATTCAGATCATTTTTACTCAATTAGATTTTTTTGTAATAAAACTTTTATGGTTTTCAGTAATGCTACAGGAGAAATGGTAATTACTCTTTGAATTTTGGGATGAAAAATGGTGACTGCTTTGCTTTCTAAAACTCTTGTCCTGGGCTCCCATGTGAGCGATCAGCAGCTTCTGCCCCATGAGTCAGGATATGGGGCAGATGTTCTTGGCTATAGAATTCACTGCCTGTTCCTTGCAATACAGACTGCCCCCTTACAAAAAGACTGGATTATTGAGGAAAAACTCTACTGTCTACTGTTAAAGCAGCCTCAAAGCTGAGTCATCAAAAGAATAGGCTAGCTATAATTCACTACTAGATAATGTAGAGGAGGAAAAATATTTTTCACTGTGCACTCTAGGTTCATGGTTGAGGTCCCTCCTAAGAAATGAAAGAATTTCAAAGAAAAGCACACAAATGCACTGAATATTAAGTCTGATGTAACTGGAAAACCTTGTTGAAAAAGGAAAGATGAAGCATTAAGCCTGGGTGTCTTTAGCTAGGCATGATGAAGAAAGAGCATCATGAAGACATTTTGAAGCAGGAAATAATAAGAGACAGATTAGTATTCTGGAAACCCCACTTGACTTATGCACAAACTTCTCTCATAATAACGTATCACACCCACATGAAGTATGCGTGTATACCCCTCTCAAAAGAATAAACATTGAGACCCCAGAACCCACTTTTCACCCCCTGCACCTGTGTCAGGCAGCACACACTCCCATCTCTGAACTATTGTATGAGTTTCCCTGCCACTGATAACAATCAAATTCAGACAATAATCAAGAATATTCCCAACTATCTGAGAATGTAGACAAGAAGAACTGATCTGGTCTGGACTGATTTGGGGTGTGTTGTAATAAGGAGGAGAGGGCTGCTGTGTCCCGCCTGACTCCTGGTGCAGGCGGGCTGTGTTCCCGGCACCCGGCTCCCAGCTCCCGGCCACACAGCCGCATTCCCTGAAATAATTACACATAAACTGGATTCATTTAAACACTACCTGGCCCACTATAGGGCCAGATAGAGGTTAGCCCATAGCCTCTTCTTGGCTAACCCTGACATCTTAAACTAACCCATTCCTAATAGTCTGTGTGTCACCACGAGGTGGTGACTTATTGAAGATTCTAACCTGCATCCATCTTTGGCCGGAGCATCATTGCGTCTCTCCCTGACCCAGTCTTCTTCCCAGCATACTGTTCTCTTTTCCCCACCTATCTAAGTCCTGCTCTATCAAAAGCCAAGGCAGTTTCTTTATTAACCAATGAAAGCAACACAAAATACAGAAGATCTCTCCTACACCAGGGGTGCATGGACAGTAAGCACAACTGTAACCTCTCGTAACTTTTTAAGGAAACTCCTCTGTCTACCCTCTTACACCCATGCATAATTGGGTATACATGTGATTAAAATCAGATGCGTTATGGGAAGGGGAATACACAGTAGAGAAACAATTATATAATCCATCGATCAATTAAAATAGAAACTCCCACACTATGCTCTTACTAACAAACTCCTTCTTTGAATCCCACAAAAAGATGCCTGAACGAACAATCATCTGGGCCTTTGATTACTCTCTCACTCGTGTGGCTACCTGTCAATCTTGACTTATTCCCTCTTTGATCTGCAATATCACTTTTCTCCAGATACAATTATCTTACTTCTTTTGCAAATCCAGTGAGTCCGTGTTTTCAATTCTTTGGCTCAGAGGCCAAGAACTACAAATAGTGGGTCCAGACCTTGAACTCCAGAAACAATTTAACAGGTCAGGATCAGCTCTATGAACAATACACTTGGAGGAGGGGTTCCTATCCTCTGAGGCCCCCATCTTCAGAGACAGAGCTGTAATCTCTCTCTGGTATAGGAAGGACCTCTTCCACATAAGGGCCTAATGACTTGCTTCAAGATGAGATCAGGAAATCACCAGGGTCTTTTAACTGCTTTAAGGGAAAAGACAAAGGGAAGGGGAAGGGAAAGTAGCATGCTTGTTTCTCTCAACTTTCTTTAGCTTAAGATTTACTATGCAAGGATGCCCCATTTTGGGATGGTGTCCTGAACCGTATCAATATTGTATTAGTCAAGTCACAGCAGGAGGTGGATGGTACAGTTAAATAAAGCAAATGTGAACCCCATAAAGGAATTATTTATTAAGAAAGCAAGAATCGTACTAGAAAGCATGGGGCCTAGGAGCAGATCTGCCAATACCAGGCCTGGAACGGGTGTTCCTCAAAGGGTGAAGAATAAGAGGCGACAATTAGAGAATCATATAGACAATCATATCAGCTCCCCCCCTTTCCTTCCCCCATGGCACTGACTTTATCCCTCTCTGCCCCCCCCCTGCTGTCTAGTCCCTCTCGAAAGTAGACAACAGAACTTACTTAAATAGCTCCTCAGTGCAAGGACCCAAATTCGCCAAAATGGAGAGAGATAGAGGTCAGGAAAGGGTGGCAAGTAGAAGATGCATTCCTTGAAGGCATCAAAAGAACCTGGAATGGCTATGAAAGACCCTAACCGATTTTTCATAACAAACTAAGTGAATTGGATAATGGAAAAATTGCAGAATGTGACAAACAGGTTTGACCAGCAGGTTCTTCCTTTCTCCCCCGCTGGGCAGGAGGGTTAGCAATTACCAGGACCAATTGCAGATGGTTATCAGAACCTGTCGCAACAAATGATTATCAAATTGTAAACTGAGTCACGGGGGGATAGGCAGGATGTCACATATCTCGTAGTCAGCAGGGAATCACGTAGCCCACTGAATGTCACATACTCAGGGATGGGTTGAACTATGCTAATTTCGTTCTGGGTTGAACTCTGGCTTAAATGTCTGGACCAATCCCAATTGGACTCATAGCCCATATTATAATTCATGGAAAACTTGTGATTTTGTCTATAAAAGCTTGCTTGCCTGGATACTTGGGGTGCTTAGCTATCCCTAAGCTATGCACCCGGTTGCAATCGTGAAATAAACCACCTCATGCGTTTGCATCTGATGGCCTGGTTATTGAGTCTGGGGGCTCCTTGGCGATAAGACCACTTTGGTTGTCTTTCAGCTTTGCGTCTCAACATGTTGTTTTGAAATAGGGTGGGAATGAAGCCACTAATTTTTTCATGTTTCCAAGAGTCTTCATTGGCCTAAGGTGTATCTGGTTTGGGGCAAGGCTGTTATAAACTGGTATGTGTCATTTAGTTTCTAGCACAGAATCCCCAAGACTCTAGAAGGACCACATGTTCTGTTACCCTGACAACACTGGATTCTGACTTGACCACACAGAGGTGCTGTCACTAGGACCCATCACATCTGTTCAGCCTCCCAGACTGGATGGAGCTTCATACTTCAGGAGACAAGCCATCCCACTGAATGGGGGAGGGGAAATGTTCCATTGGGGGAGTCAACATATAGGCAATTTCCAAAACTAACCAAGGTCACTATGCAGGACTCTGATGGGATTTTCTAGGGGCAATGTTTATGTTTTATTTAACCCTGTTGATCATGTTTATTTGCTCTTACCCTGAACAGGCAGCAAAGCACTTTCATCTGTATCCAGCACCCAAACAGAGCATCTGTATTTAAATATTTGAGATAAACATATCTTGTTTGCAGAGCATAATGCTGTTGACATTGTTCCCCAGCTAGACTCTCTAGGGAGTTGGAATCCGTCTTCCGTATTAGTCATCGAGCTGCTTGAAACATTTGAATGAAGATCAAAATAGTGAAGCTACTCCAAGGACCCTTGAACTGGACAAGGGAAGTTGGTTCAGAAAGGGATGGAGTGGTGGAGATCTTAACAGGAAGTACTTCTTCTCTCATGGCAGCTCAGCTCACTGGGGAAGAACGGCATTCACCCCACCTGGGGTACCTACCTAGCTGTGGCCTCCAAAGAACAACTGGCCTCTTTTGTGAATGATACGCTCCCTTCCACTGACAGCTGAGGATCGTCCTTGTCTTCCTAGAAACTTACGAGTATGGACTAAGGATGGTAGTCAGTGGCAGAGGGCTTGCTTAATATGCATGTGGCCCAGAGTTTAATCTCTAGAGCTGAGAAGTACCAGGAGCCATCCCTGACAGGCCCCAGCAGAGAATTTGAGGAGCTGGCAAGGAAGAGAGTGAGCCAGGCCATGATGGTCAGGAGACTCTGGCAGCCTGACGTACTGGCGGCCAGAATGCTGCGTTATTTACACAGAATTTAGTAATAGAGATACATTAATGTTGTTCCAAAACATAGATGATATCGTTTTTGTTTTTGGACATGTGTTTCACTTCCTTTTGCTCATATTTTAGTCATCATTAATAAACTACAGCAGAACAGAGTTATCATTGCCAATCATAACCCATAACCCAATTTTTAAGAATCTAGAGGCATATGACAAGTTGTTCTCAGGCTGGTTGCTTCTGTGGCTACAAGGACATTTGACCAAAACAATCTTCAAGCCATCCTGGGCATGGTGCCATGTCCTAAGCAGTATATTATTAACTCTTAATGGTAGAGTGCCCAAGAAATAGCCTCAGGCCAAAGCTGCTGCAGTTATTATTCAAATTCTGACATAATACAATGTTCATATTTATATCTTTATAGAACACTTTCACCATCTTTCTACATCATTCTTTGCCCACCAGTTTAAGTCTCTGTATGGAACAGAGGTAACTTCAGCTATTTCAGCTTTGTTGCTGTATATGCCACGTAATTGCCTGAGTGTATAGCGTGAAGATGCTTGTAACTGTGGCCAATTCCTCTAGCCCACCAAATCTTGTTGTTTTTTAAAGTCTACTTTGCTTTGGTTATCTTGTTCCTGAGTAAGTACAGGGACACATGTTTCAAAAATGTCCCATAGCCTCATAAAGAGACCTCTGGCTTCTTTGTGTGTATCACAGCTTCCATCAATCCAATATTCCCAAATTGTACAAAAATTAAAAGTCTCCCAAGTGTGCAGCAAGTGGAGATGAAAACCAAAGGTGGCAGGGGGGCCGTCATGTAGCTCAGCTTTGCTGGATCTTTGCCAAACAGCTGTGCTGGCTTTAAGACATCTGCCATCCCCATCAGATATGGCAGATATCAAGGGAGGGAGAAAGGAAAACAGGGGGGAAGGGAGGGAATGAGGAAGGAAATGAATGAAAAGAAAAGTATCAGTTCAGGACCTCCCCGCCCCAAGACCAAGTTCTTAGCACAAAGGAGATATTTTGCTTCAGAGGGACAGACAGCAGGGATAAAGTGCAAAGATAGGATAAAGTGCAAAGACAGGAGATAGAGGGTGAGGGAGAAGGGGACCGGAATAAGAGAGGTGGGGCAGGGGTGTGTTTTCCCAAGGGACAAAAGACTGCCTTAGAGAGGGGATAGATATGGCCCATAGGAAAATATTAGTTAATAAAGATAAAGTGGGAAATTCTGCGATAGGATGAGGTGTTTAATTTTAATTGGGTATGTTAATTAGGTGAGCCAAATGGAGTTTTGATTGTTGGACTGCTCTACTTTGAAAGCTGAACATTGATAGGCTGCCTTAGGAGAAAGAAGTAGCCAAATAAGGGACTAGACCTTGGTGGCCAGTTTTAGGAATGTAATTTAATAGGTTTTAGCAAGGCAGAGGGATTGAGGGAGAAGTGCAAGGCCTGCCAGAGCCAGGCTCGCCATGCTTGAGCTGGCCAGAGTCCCTTCAGGGAGGAAGGGAGAGAAGAAAACTTATCTTTAACATACTGATACTGCCTTATCCAAAACACCTCTACTCAACCTGGCCCCCCCAGTCCCAAAACCATGTTAGTGAACAGGAGGTAAGTGTGGACCTGGAGCTAAGCTGTGAGCTCTGCATCCTCTATGTCTCCATCTCACTAACCCTTATTTGACTCCTGGAACCCTGTGTGGCAATGGAAGCCCCTCAGTAACTGGCTCCAGGCTCCTGAAATACAAAGAGGAGTGGGTTCAGTACCCTCTTTCTTATTCCAACCACGCAGCTCTATGAATCGTTTCTGTTTCAAGAGCCCAAGTTTCAAGAGTACTTAATTTAAATGGCCTCATGTGAGTTAAGAAGGAAATTAGAGAGCCAACGGAGAGCTGTAAGTTTCCATCAGAGACTGGAGCCTGGCCTGAGGCATCTGATTTGAAGAAAGAGGGCTAGCAAGGTCAAATCCCTGTTGTGGAGAAGCCCAGAGTGACTGTGGTGATGACAGTGAGGGTGTCATGGCCATTACTCACAGGACTCTGCATCCTCCTCCCCTGTCCCTCCTTTCCCTACTCCCACTAAACCAGGACCCACCACAGTGGGTCACACTGCTCTGTGAGGTGGCATCTACCTGTTACCGCAATTTGATGATGCCTGGACCAAAGCATCTCTCTGGTCAGGGCCTCCCTCCCTGTGTATGTGACCGGCTGAAATGAGAACATGCCCTGGCTCTGGGGGGGTGAGCACGTGCTTCTGTCACTCACTAAAAGTCAGTGATGTGCCACACGCAGCCCCTAGAGAAGAAGACACTTGGTCAAAGAAGACACACGTATGTCCACGTCCCAGTCAGTCACTCTCTACAACACTGTCTAGGGGATGCTGACAGAAGCCTCCAGCGATACAGAAAGCCAATATCCTCTCCCTTCATCTGCTACCCAGAAAGCACTGCTTCTCCCAACACCAAAGCTGCTGTAGTGGCCCCACCCACTAATCTTGCTGTTTCACCGTTGACCCCTTCTCTCCTCTCCCTTTAACGTTTTTGGCCTCCCAGTGGCCCACCTTCCTGCTGCCTAAGCCACCTCGTCACCTTCACTATCCCCACCAAGTTATTGAGGCCTTGTGGTCACGAGCTCCTGCCACCAAATCAGTGCCTAAGGCTGCTGCATAATAAGCTTCTTCCTTGATTAGGGCATCTTAATTATGCTCAAGGAATTTGCTCAAACAGATTAATCATTCTTGAGCACAAATTTAGAAGCTGTGCTTGCTGAGGGATCAGCTCTGATGTCTCCTGAGAAATTTGCTGATTACACCTGCCTATTGGGCTCTCGCCAAAGGCTGAGTTCATCCTGGGCTCTGTCCCTGGGTGGAGGCTATCTACCACCCCTATACTCTTAGTTCGCTCCTTCCAGTTCCCTCCTGGAGGCTGGAGCTGTAACCTCTGGCTGTGAAATGAAACTGGTGTGTAGAGCGACCTCTTCTCTACCTTTGACAGTCAATATATCGGCCTTCTTGGTGAAGACCAAAGCCCAGTCCGTTCACCAATTTATGGCAACCTGTTTCTGTTTCCCAGGGTGGTTCTCAACAGAATTCACACTCTCCCTCACTGCTAGCCTTGGGAGCCTCATCCCAGAATAACTTCATCACAATCCCCAGGCCCAAGCATCCTGAGGATAGAGCCAGCAGAAACAGAACCTAGAATGGGATCTAATTTGCAGGGAATGAAGTGGCTGTCCAAAAACCCTTGAGGCTAGGAGGCAATGATTCCTGGTGCTTCTGATTTCTTATGAAAATGCTGCCCACTTCAAACAGTTATCGAGGGGAAGGTGAGTCAGATTTGCCTCTGTGAAGGCTT
The DNA here is from genome assembly GCA_028555095.1 of Dicrostonyx torquatus. Taxonomy (NCBI): domain Eukaryota; kingdom Metazoa; phylum Chordata; class Mammalia; order Rodentia; family Cricetidae; genus Dicrostonyx; species Dicrostonyx torquatus. The sequence continues at coordinate 1,505,860 of JAQHUG010000195.1, read as the reverse complement.
TAGCACAGGGCCCATCTTGCAGGAAGCCTCCAGAAAGAGTGGCCTCACGGTGTCTCCCTCGTACTCCACCAACACAGAGCTCAAGGGCGAAACAGAATGCTTGCATAGAAGCTGAGTAGATGAAGACAGCATGGTGCCCACAGTGGACTTTTATTCCATCACGAAGAAGAATAAAACTATGTTCTGTACAAAAATATGGATGGAAGTAGAGAGCATGTTAAATGAAATAAGCTTGACTCTGAAAGACAAATATTGGTTGTTTTCTCTCATTTGTGAAACCTAGGGGGTTATAAGCACATGCCGCCATTCCCAGCTATTGATGTAAAATATTTCTTTATTTTTTGAGATTAGGATATAATCACATCATATCTGCCTCCCTTTCCTTCTTCCCAATCCCCCTCAAGGTCCCTTCTTGTCTGACCTTTAAATGTGGACCTTGAGGGTACAACTTAGGCAGGTTTCGTGCTTGGACTAATGGAAGCACTTTACTGACAGATACCTTCCCAGCTCCAAAACCTTTATTTTGCAAGCAATTTGTTATTTTTGTTTTTGTTGCTGTTTAAAAAAAAGAAGGAAATAAACAAAGAAAAAAAGAAAGAAAAAAGGAAGAAAGAAAGAAAGAAAGAAAGAAAGAAAGAAAGAAAGAAAGAAAGAATCTGAGTCAGGAGACATTGTTCAGTGGCTCAACCTGGAGCAAACCAATAACACGGTCTCTTTTGTTCATGGTCAGGGAATAAGCAGAAGTCAATGTGTGCTTCTTCAGATCTAAACCCACGTGATGAAACAGAAACGGGTGTGTCTATCATTTTAAGATTAGCTTTGGGGGAAAAAATTAAGAGTTTTGAAGAGAAGGAAAATCAAACAAAGCTAATCTACTGAAAATGTGAATTCAAGAAACAAATACAAATAATGACTCTATGCATTATACACCTGCTTTTCAGACATCTTTGCAGTCAGACTATGCCTATGCCTTTAAACATGGTCCTACTGGGAACTGCTGAAAGTCCAGTTTCACAAGCTGTCAGCAGGAGGCTGGCAAGCCGGAACTGGCAGAGCTCAGTGTGTCTGGAGAAGGCATGTGGCCGGGTCTGGCTAACCATGCACAGTGCCCACAAAGAGGACAGAGGGACACAGGCAGGCTCAATGCAGATCTTCAGAAACATGCGGCTGCCTGGATGCCAAGGGATGCCTTTTGTTAAATAGCAAAAGGAGTGTGTGAAGGGTTTATAAATATTTGTAGGAAAGATCAGGAAATGCGCTTAATCAGAGAAGCAGACAGATGCGAGTTGTTTGGGTCCTTTTTAGAGCTTTCCTTAACACGTCCGTGTCTCCGGGAAGATAGTAGAAGCAATAAGTTTTTAACCCACCAAAATATCTTTGGCACCAGTAACAATGGTAAATAAGACTATATTTTTAAAGAAATAATGAATACTTTTTTCCCTTGATATTGGGAGTGGCACCCAGGACCTTGCCTAAGCTACCCGAGTGTTATACACTAAGATATGCCCCCATGCCAGAAATTGCAATTGTAGGCTGAATTATTTCCCTTTTTTATATTAATTTTGCTGATTTGATAGGCAATAAGTTATCAATAAAAAGACATTTGGCTTTTTATTTCTCTTTAGCAGAAAAGAAAAATCAGGAAACAATTTCACCTTTGTAGCTCTTAATATACATGCTACTGTAGAAAGTTCTAGGCTAAATCAAACATCTTAGGAAGGCAGGCAGGAAAGGCAGGTAGATAGTTCACCCTGCAGGGAGTGCTGTCGTGGGAAAGAAAGCTACACTGGGCACTAACATGCTAATCCTGAAAGCTCTTGACAGGCTAGAGTGCAGCATTGTCGAGAGGTGAGAAGTGACGGGGCTTTGATGTAAGAGTCAAGCCTTGCCCTGTCAAGGACTGCCAAGGTCAGCTCTGCCCTAGGTCTTGGTTTTTAGACTTAGTCTCTTTGTCTGTGTATGTCGTCGCTGGAGCATGTGGGCTGGATCGCGCTGTTCCATTCTTGGTCTTATACAGTTTCTTTCTTAGACCCCGGCAGAAAACTTCGCCCACGTCTCCATCAAATTTCATCTCAGCAGTAATTTTCGAATAGGTGAAAGTTCACGTGCCTGTGAAGGATTAGACATGGGCCGCATCATCAAGACTGAGATAGGAGCAATAGAAAGGTGGATAAGGAGTCAATGCGGAAAAGCAATTTTCTAACCTTCAGAACAGAAATAGAAGGTGTCCTTAGAATCAAGAGGGATGGATTCATGTCACCAGAGGTGATCTGCCATGAGCTAGAGGTAACTGGCAAGGGGCAGCTGAGAGGATCCAAGCCTCAGATGAGACCTTTGCCAAAACATTTATCATGTATCAAATAAAAGCCCATTCACATACAGTGAGGCTGATGAGGTTTCAATCTGGAAAAATTTTAATTCATGTTGATCTAATTCCTTTTCCTTTTCTTACTCTTTTGCAGATAATTCTATTCTGAGTAAGTTTGAAAGTGTGTTTCTCATGGCTTTCAATATCAGGTCTCTTTTCTTGAAGGCAATGACTCCAGCAAAAGTTATTTACCCCTAAATGCCCAAAGAAAATTTCAAATACTCAATAATTACAAAAAAATTCTTCTGACCTCAGGAAAGATGTATACAGATGATAGACATATTTGTTCATTCCTTTTTACTTTCAGGACTTTTACCTTTTATCTATCATTTGTCATAACAACTGAAGAAGAGGGAAAATCAAGCATTTTTTACATTTAATCTATTTTAAGTGTGAGAATGTTTTGCTCAAGTGTATGTTTGTGCACCACCCGTGTGCCTTTTACCCATGCAGGTCAGAAGAGGGCATTGGATCCCCTGGAACTGGAGTTACAGATGGCTGTGAGCCCTTATGTGGTTGCTAAGACTTTAACCCAGGTCCTCTCTAAGAGCAAGGGTTCTTAACTGCTAAGTCATCTTTCCAGCTGGCTTTTCATTTTCTTAATGCACTAAATTTCTTGGACTATAGCAAAAGGAATTAATTGTAGACAACTTAAGCTGTAAAATTGACTCAAATTCTTATTTTTTTTACACCCCTCTTATCAGCCTCTTGAAGATTCACTCTTTGGGCAAAGAGTTTGAAACAATTGTTGAAGTGACTCGCTGCCTTCTATCTGAACGCTCACTGAAGAGCAAGCATCTGTTACTCTGTCATAATTCCAAGAATCTGAGTGCTCTTAGAGATGATCACGTGGATTATTTATGTCAATGAAACTAATTAAGAAAAGGTTCATGAAATGTTGTGTACATGAAATGCCTAATTTATCTCTGTGACAAAATACTCTATAGAGGTTGAGTTTGCTCTGTCCAGCCTAAGTTCAGCTCTGATTTCTCTGCCTAATCAATCATATCATCTTGTAGATGCCCATCAGAGATGCCCACATATGTCCCAAGTCTGCAACAGTGACCTTAGTCAGCAGCCATGCCTGGCCTTCTCAGAGATGCATTTGGGATGAAGGGATAGCTCTCTCATAGATGGAAACTTTATGCACTTTTCTGTTCTAGAAACTTCTTCCTTCTTTTCTGTCCCAGAAGTCATATGGCAGTACTATCCCAGGGATGGCATATATGTTAATTTCTGAGGATTTTTAACAGATGCACACATGGAACATTGGTCCTTTCCTCTCAGCGTCACCTGGAGAGCTATTTGTGGTGGTTAAAATAAAAATAGTGCCCGTAGGCTCTGACACTTGAACACCCAGTTCCCAGTTGGTGATGCTGTTTGGGCGTGCTAGGTGATATGGTCTTTCTAGAGGAAATATTTCACTGAGATATTCAAAGTCTTGCACCCTTCCTAATTAGCTCCCCCTCCTTCATGCTTGCAGTTCAAGATGTGAGCACTTAGCTTCCTACAGGCACCATGTTGCCACTTTCCCACCAAGGAGGACTCTCTTCTCTCTGGACTCATAAGCCCCAATAAAAATCCTTCCTTCTACAAGTTGCCTTGGTCATGGTGCTTTAGCAGGGAAAAACTACCACACCATCTAAATCCCAGCCAGAGGAGAGCATGAGATTTTGCCTTTCTCCCTGGTGATGGGGAAGGTCCTGGTCCCGTAACCACATCTGAGAAAGAGATGAAATGAATTTCTGTCATCGCTTAATGCTTTAAGAAATAGTCATCATGGTCAATTTTCAGGATGAGTTGTGCCTAGAACTCAACCAAGAAATCACAGATAGCAGAAAGCTCTAGGCCTCTCTCTCTCCCTTACACGGCAGCTGAAGCCTGCTTGTCTCACAGTTCTGAGAGTTGAAAAGTTGTAGACAGTCTGCCTTATGACTGAGAATACAATCAGAAAAGTGGGTAATCTCAAGTCCCAGGATATTCATTATGATAAGGCTTTTAGGGGCTAGAGAGACGGCTCAATGCTTATGATCACTGGCCTCTCTGCAAGAACAATATGCAGTTCTCAGTATTCACATGGTGGCTCACAAACACCTGTGACTATGCCCTCTTGTGGCCTCCTCCAGCACTGCACTCGCTTGGACACATACACTCACACACACAAATCAATAAACTTATCTAGCTTCCTTCCTTCCTCCTTCTTCCTTTCCTTCTTTCTTTCTTTCTTTTCTTTTTTCTTTTTTTTTGCCAAGACAGGGTTTCCATGTGTAGTCCTGACTGTCCTGGAATTAGCTTTGTAGACCAGGCTGGCCTTAAATTTAGAAGTCTATCTGCCTCTGCCTCCCAAGTGCTGGGCTTAAAGATATGTACCACTATGTCGGCTAATAAAATAAACCTTTTAAAGAAAAAGTAAGCCTTCATCCTGAGCTAGCAGGACTGGGGACTAGGAAGGGGACTACATTAGACGATGTGAAGACTATAGTTCTCTAAAGTATCTGCCCATGGGAAAAAGGGACAGGAATTTTTTGAGATCGGGGACTTTAAACGCCACTCTCTTGGGTTGGTTGATGGCTTGGCTGCTAAAGGCTCAGTTTACAACCCCAAACCACTGTCTTGTGCCAAATCAGCAGACAGCTGGTTTTTGCCTTTTCTTTATGCTGGTGTCCATAAAGAAATGGTATATTAAAAACTGTTCCCCTTTCAACAGCCTTGAATTTGTTATTACAGAAGAAGGATCTTGTTTCTCATAACATCAACAAAGAATTGGGTCCAGAATTCTCCTATCTCCACAGGACACTCAAATCCATAGACACTCATGTGCCTTATATAAATGGCATATATTTGCTTAGGGGTTATAAATATCTTCCTGTTTACTCTAAAGCATTTCTACATTATAAAATTCCCAGTTCAATATGAGTGCTATGTGAATCGATGCTTTATTTTATTGTTTGGAGTGGATAAAGTGATGGTGATAGATTAAATGTGATAAATTTGGTAGATAAAATTTACACATGTTCAGTATGGATTCGATATCATTTACTTTCTAAATTGTGTGTATATGTGTACATTCTTATTATATGACATATGTGTGAGCATGCCTATGTGTGCACACGTGTGCCAAGGTAAGAGGTCAACTTGGATGTCTTTCCCTATTGCTCTGCTCCTAAGTTTGGTGAAAGGCTCTGTTAGTGCACACAGAGTTCACTGGTTGCCTGAGAAGACAGACCCTGAAGCCCCAGACTCTGCTTGTCTCACCCACTTCCTCCCATTGCTAGGGTTACATAAGCATGGGCTACCATAGCTGGCTTTTTACATAGGAAGTGGGGATTTGAACTCAGGTCCTCCCGCTTGTATAGCAGACACTTTATCAAACGAGGTAGCTCTCCCAAAATTTTCAGTCTGAGGTTGATTGAATCCATGAGTGCAGCATTTGCAGAAAAGGGGAGCACTAACTGGCCTTAGATGGGGCCAGGGCAGCTGAAACTTTTAAATCTCACTGCTAATGTACAGGTAGGGCTGCGAATGGCAGCTAAATCTGATGGTCATTTCTTAGGATGTGTGTTTTTAAAAAAAATTTTCATGTGAAGGTCAAGTGCAACGAGAAAAATCTTATGCTAAATACAAGGGCAGCATAGTTCCAGCTGCTGAGTGCTGTGTGACCTAATTCGGATTCACTTGCTGACTTGACTGTTTCACCCACAGTATACATAGCTGCTAGCACACAGAGTACTTACGAGGTTATGAATATCTTCTTAAAACAATTCTTACTGTTTATCAGAAAGAGTAAGAAATGGGTTCGCCACCCTGAACTCACAGACACATTTAATTTGCTCCGCTCAGTTCTCAACAAGGCACTTACAGGAAGCCAGCATTGTTGAACAAACATAGAGAAGCTGAATAAACAGGAGTGCTATCGACGAGAGCACGGTAGCAATACAAAACAGTTTAAGCAAGCCAGGCTCCTCTCCAATTAATGTCATCCTCTAAGAGCCCATTAAACCTGCATTTGGAATTAGGTAGGATGCCATTATCACTCATCATATTGCATCAATACTGACAGGATAAGCGCAAGGATTGGACAATTAAAAAAGTGTTTTAAACAAGTCCCTGAAATCAAACATAGGGTGGGCGTCCTTAAAGATCCACAGGTGTGGGTCTCTGTGTCCAGGCCCAGAACTCTCTCAGAGCTCCTGAAGGGAGGTTGTTTTTGTTGTTTTGGTTTTTTCTGCACTGGGGATAGAGCCCAAGGCTTCATGCATGCTAGACAAGTGCTCTACTTAGCTACAGCTCTAGCCCAAGGGAGGTGTTTGTTTTTTATTTTCATTCTCTCTTAACCAGAGAGCTGAGAAGTTCTGGCTAGCACGTAGACTCTCCTGTCAGGGACCATGAGTCACTTGTTTCCGTATAATAGTCATGTATTCCCGATGGAGGTCTTTGAGACAGAGCTGAGTAAGTGGGGGAAGGCGCTTTCAAACATTATGTGACGTTTGAATTTCAACAGTATTTTTGAAAAGCAAAAACCTAATGTAAGTAGATATTGCCCCAGTGAAAGCTTTGTCGCCGCAGATGCTTCCTGCAGCTGGGATGTGGCAGCTGGCATAGCTTTTACAGCCTCCTGTGAGAGCAGGTGCCCTTGCTACTCAGAGGACCCACGCATAATAAAACAGATAGAGACACTACCCTGAGAATGCAGGAAATAAGCTGTTTGTTTGCAATGACATGTTCCACAGACTTGTTATGTTTGACAGCAGCTAAACCCAAGCTAGGGTTCCCAAGTCACATGAAGCAGGTCTATCAGGATGTCCAGAGAGGGAGCTTTTTGCAGGTTAGACCAGGGAGAAGTCGCATCCCTGGGCAGCGCTGCCAGGGAGGTTCAGCTCCACAGCTGGTGACTTTGGAGGCCACGGGTGACTTCCCCGCTGAATACAGAACAAGGACAGAAAATTCTCAGGAAATATCAGCATCCAAAAGGATTCTGAAGCCAGACAGATGAAACTGAATGTGAAGAGGTTCAAGATCAAAGACAAAATAAACAGAAACAGCACATACACAGAGGAGGGAGTGGGAGAGGGGACCACAAACATCCTTGTATCCAGAGAACAAAAGAACTTAGTGCAACACCCTGGGTGTCTGGCACTAAAACTCCATCCAGGTGGCCAGGCCAAGTGTGACTGCTTTTGTGACTTTCTGTCTTTTTTTTCCCTGTCAAAAATGCAAGCTCATGCTCTCAGCATTTCCCTTGGTTTGGAGAAATCAGCACCACGGTGCAAAGCTCCAACTTTCCCATTGGCTCTGGTCATGATTTTCTGGGTGAAGCCATTCTCTGATTAAGTTTCTTTGAAGGAGTTGACTCCATACTGGCATGTTCTCTTCTGCTAATATAATAGGCTGGTCCCTCAGATTATCTTAAGATGCTTAAATCACATCAACTCATAAAACTCAGACATTTTTAACCACAGTTTTTGTACGGCTCACAGATAGGTCCAGGTTAATCTACATCCATCCATTCCTGCTTCCTTAAAAGCTGTCGGATAGCCCCTTTCAATCCCCTCCATTACCAGACTAGAAAGGGTATTAGTTTTCTTCTTCATAAACACATCCAGAGAGTCCCTGGTCCAAGTCCTTATCATTCATCCTCATTTCCAAGCACGAAAGGAGCTTACAAAGATGGATCCTCAGCACGTGATGCCTGGCGCTCCATCCGCAGAAGAAACCATCTCGCAGACTTATTTGCAAGTCCTGTTCCTTTCACCTTCTGAGTCACATTTGTTATCGCTCCTGTCACAGGAGCTGATTCAACACATCCTGGGTTATACCCCCTCCCCTTCATCTCATGCAGCAGCAGGAGGGCAGCGGGGATAAAGCTTTCAAATCTGGGTTCAGAAATGACTTTGCACGTGTCTTTGAGGGAGCCCTAAATATTCCTACCCACCATTCTGGCCACAGATACCTGCTGATGAATGAGTCACTGGTGTTTTATGAACACATCGGCTGGCGATTTCCCTGCAGCCACATTCTCATTGTGAAGGCCCTCATGTCTGCTAACTCTCCTTGAGTGGCACCTATGGGGGCATTCCCCTAGTAGGGTCTGGCACAAGCCAACACCAGGATCAAGCCTGTTCGTAGATCTAATCCTGCTGTGGAGAGCAAGACTGAGGTGGGAAGGGCAAGGGTATTTGGAGGAGGTCTGCTTGTTGGTTCTCAGCCGCCTGGCTAGCTTAGACCCAAAAATAATCACACAGAAACTATATTAATTAAATCATTGCTTGGCCCATTAGCTCTAACTTCTAATTGGCCAACTCTTACATATTAATTTAACCCATTTCCATTGATCTGTGTATCACCACGAGGTCATGGCCTACCAACAAAGTTTCAGCACGTCTATTTTCTGCAGCGGATCCATGGTATCTCTCTCTCCAACTTCCTTCTCCCAGCATTCAGTCCAGTTTTCCCTAGCTACCTAACTTCTGCCCTATCAACAGGCCAAGGCAGTTTCTTTATTCATTAACCAATAAAAGCAACACATAGACAGAAGGACCTCCCACACCAAGAGGGTGTTAGTGTGAGAGGAGCCTGATGGGACTGAACAATGATGCTCAGGGGTACAGTATTCAAATAGCAAGAACCAGGGTCTAGGTTCTACCCAGGGGATGGGCGGTTCTGGCCCTGCCCTTGCATGGAGTAAGTGCTGAGGTGTGGGCTTTGTTATGAAAAGAGGGTCTGGGAGATTGGAGTGGAGGGACTAAGCAAGACTCTGCCGTGGTCTCAATTACAAGGACCACTCAAACATCCTGATGACCTTAGTCAAGCCAGCTGAAGGACCTGAGGCATGACCTTCCAATGCATGCAGATGTGACAGAGCAGCCTCCTAGGTGTGAGAGCTGAGCAGCCATCCATATCCTTCCACCTGCTTAAAGTTCAGTTGTCACCTTCTTGACACTCTTTGCAAATATTGAACATGGGACTTGGTGCCTTCATTTACACTGGAACAGAATCCTGGAGTATGTGTGATAGCGGGAGGGGCAATAGCTCTCTTTAGATGATAGGGTTCCAGCAAGAGACACACACGGGACAAAACTCCATTTCACCCCATAACCTCCAGGCTGCACCCGCTCACCATGCTTGATGCTTGCTTGAAGAAACCTTCACGGGGCTGGAGAGATGGCTCAGTGGTTAAGAGCATTGCCTGCTCTTCCAAAGGTCCTGAGTTCAATTCCCGGCAACCACATGGTGGCTCACAACCATCTGTAATGAGGTCTGGTGCCCTCTTCTGGCCTGCAGACATACACATGAACATAATAAATAAATATTTAAAAAAAAAGAAGCCTTCACTTCCCAACATTAGTGTACTTCCTGTTTCCTTAAATGTATCCTCCAAGTGAATGTGGGGAACTTTATTCTCAATGCAACAGTGCTGGGAGGTGGGACTTCTTAGTGGTTAGGTACCAGGTCTCTGACATCACAGATGGACTAATGTTAGATCAGAAGAGGGTTCGCTATAACAGGATGGGTCTTCTGTCTGTCTTTCTTTCTCTGTCTGGTGGTCTTTCCTCCCTACCCCTCTCATGTTATTCCGTTTCCCACAGACGTGGGCCCTAAGCCTTGGACTTTAGAACCTTGAAAACCATGAGCCAGACAAATTTTGGTTCCTTATAAATTTCCCTGTCAGGTATTGTAACATCAGCATAAACCAGAAGAAACCATGGACCATCTCGCCTCTACACCCCACCCCAAGGCAAAGACTTGCCTATCTTGTTTACTTAAGTTTCTTCAACAGTGCCTGGCACCTGTGTATCAGTGCGGGGGGGGGGGGAAGCATGTCCAGGCCTCAGAAGAGACAAGGTCTTCAGGATCTCAGAGGAATTGATGGACTCAAAGGGACATGTGCAATTGAGAAGGAACTCAGGTCTCTGCATGAAGCTCAAGCAGCAATCCCAAAGAGTTCTGCACAGACAGAGGAGATGCCCATGTCTCAAAGGGGAGTTTCAGGGAGTGTGGGTTTGGTGGTCTGTCCGCTCAGGCTCATTTCTCAGTCTGTCAGGAAATTGGGGGGTAGGTCAGGGCAGAGTCTGCAAGAAGGAGTCTTTGGGAAAGCTGAGGCAGATAAAGGCATCTTAAATAAGATTGGGGTTTGCCGACACTCAATTATTTCAAAGCTGCCTAAAGGGAATGTCCAGATTGGCACATAATATGTCTTTCTAAGCTGGCTGTGGTTCCAGAGGCAACATTGAAATAAAAATGTGCTGAATTATTCTCACCCGAGGCAAGACAAGCAACTTCAAGAAGTTTACAAAAGCATATGCTGATTGGAACTGTTCATAGGGCTTGATCCAAGATCTCACTGAGGAAGCCAACCCCTAACATATCAGGATTGTCACAAACACAGCTATTACTATCTATAAATGTACCATGACATGGCTTCCAATTCCTATAGGTAGGATTGTCCTGACCCTAGAGTTGACACAGACCTGGGGTAGCTGCTCTGATCCTTTGGAACTATTTGCAAAATGCTCCAAAATGAAATAGCGTACCCCCCACTTGCACAGTGAACACACCCAAGTTCTGTATCCCACCTCAGCACAGTGCTTGTGTCCACTTGTGCAAATCATGGTGCATTTAGAGGAATAGAAAAGAAATGGTGATCATGGTAATTCCCCTGCCAGGTAAGCTGCCAATGGGAACTGACTGAGAAGCCAATGATAATGGCACAGGGACCTATCTATCTCTTCTGCATGTATTGGCTTTTTGGGAACCTATTCTATATGGGTGCACACCTTCTTAGACTGAGATGGAGGGGGG
>JAQHUG010000195.1:1452462-1481380 GCA_028555095.1 Dicrostonyx torquatus | reverse complement strand
GTCCATTATTATCATGGTGGGACATGGCAGTGTTCAGGCAGATATAGAGCTGAGAGTTCTACATATTGATCTGCAGGCAACAGGAAGTGAACTGAGACACTGGGTGTAACTTGAACATAGGAGACCTCAAAACCACAGTGACATACTTCCTCCAAAAAGGCCATATCTACTCCAACAAAGCCACACTTCCTAATAATGCCACTCCATATAAGCTTATGGGAGCCAATTACATTCAAACTACCACACTATACACACATATTCCTCTCCAATCTACCTAGAAACCCCAGAGTTTCCCCAAGTCTCCACTTGCATATGGCTACATGTACTTCCATCTCAGAATATTTATCAAAGTCTACCAGTTCCTGAAAACAAATTTACAGTTTCTATTCAAATATATACTGCTGTGGGACAATAGTCTTGTACCCTGTAAAGATTTGCCACTTCTATTGTTTTAATAAAACACTGATTGGCCAGTAGCCAGACATGAATTAAAGGCCGGGTAACCAGAACAGGAGAATTCTGGGAAGACGAAAGGTTCAGTCTGTAGTCGTCACACAGATACAGAGGAAGCAAGATGAGAATGCCTCACTGATAAAAGGTACCAAGTCACATGGCTAACACAGACAAGAATAGTGGGTTAATGTAAGATGTAAGAATTAGCTAACTAGAAAGCCTGAGCTAATAGGCCAATGTAAACTTCTGTGTGTTTCTTTGAGACTGAATGGCTGTGGGACCCGCTGGGACAGAAACCTCTGTCAACAATATCCCCAGTATACTTTAGTAGGAAAAACAAAAGGGCCAATATTTGCCTGAAAGGGTTTTGAGTGCATGGTCAGTAGGCAAAACTGTGATTTCTAGCAACCTTTTAGGTAAAATCTCTAATTCATCATCTCATGCCTATGCATAATTGTGTGTGTGTATGACTAACATCAGAAACATTGTGGGAATGGAAGTGTCCAGTAGGAAAAAAAAATGAATGTATGACCTAATATGTCAATCAAAATAGAGAACCACCCAAACTACACACCCGAGTGACCAATTCCTTCTTCTCTGGAACGCCATAAAAGGAAGCCCCAAACAATTATTAGGAGCCTGAGCGTTCTTATTTATACAGCCCCCTGTCAATCTTCACAGTGTCCTCACAGCCTGCACTATTGCTTTGCTCCAGGAAGGTTACACTGTTTCTTCTGCAAATCTGTGAGAGTCCTTATGTTCTATTCTTTGGGTTAAGAGGCCAAGAATATAGGAACACTTGGCCAGGATCCCAAGAGGTGACATTCTCTAATTATAGCTGGGCATATTTATTTTAGGATTGCTGTGAAAAATTAAATTAAATGATTCATACAGATAAACCATTAGCATGATGTGGTGTACAATGAATTTTAGTTCATCTGTTATCTTCCTTAGTTAGCCTGTGAGGAAAGTAATTTTTTTCTTTATGTGACCTAAGAACAGGCAGCTGAATGAAGATTATCTAGACCAATGGTTCCCAGAATTTTAGATTTCAAGGCCCATTAAAACTTTAAAAAATAAATTAAGATTGATAATGGGACACTATTTTTTTTTCAAGCTGAAGCAAGTGAAAAATTTTTAGCTACTAGCAAGAATGTGAGTTACAAACAAAAGAAGATGCATTGCAGATACAATATATGATCAAAACGGAATAAATTTAAATGGTGGAACAGCGTGTCTATCGCTTATGCTTTCCTCGACTGCTAAGGAATAGAAGAAGCATGGCAGCCTGGAGAGGCTCTCCTTTAGAAGTCACCAATCCATCTCAAACCTCTGCCTTCATAAGCAATCTTGGTCACCTGGTTGTCTCTCCTGGCTTTGGGATTTGGGGACATGAGGATGTCACAGTTCTCTTGGCAGCCTGTTCTGAAGTTAATCAGACATAAGGCACATCTGAGCCTCCAAACCACCAAAACCAACCAGCAAAGGAAAACCAGCCTGACCCACCTGCTGTCCGGGTGGGCTCCACCTTATCGTGCATTGGAATTTATGATCAAGTCTCTTTGGGGCCGCTTGGATTTGAGAAGTAAGTAAGCATCACTATGTGTTAAAAGAAGAATAAAGTAAGGGAGCAGTGTGTGTGTCACACTGAAGGGTTTTGATCATTCTCCCCAGTGATGCTCTCATTCCATTCTGGATGGTTCTTGCATGCTCGACTGGTCCTCTGTTATCCTGAGTGCTAAATTTCTTTACTCAACTGGCCAAGGATCAAATGTATTTGGAAAAAAAATTTATGTGGTGAACATATATAGGTGCTCTCTGTCTCTCTCTCTCTGTCTCTCTCTCTCTCTTTCTCTCTTTCTCTCTCTGTCACTCTCTTTTCCTTCATTTCCTCCCTATCATGTTTCTTTTTTTTTTCTTTTTTCTTTTTTTTTTTTTACACAGATCTCACTCTGTAGCCTACTTGGCCTGGAACAGGACTCTTGTCTCAGCCTGCCAGTTCCGACACTTTTTCATCTTGTCATTCTCTAAACAATGCAGTATACTAACTGGCAGCTGTTCATAAAGTGTTTGCCTGTGTTTACTATGATAAATCATCTACAGCTGATTTTGAGAATGCAGGAAGGTATGTGGAGCTTGCATACAAAGACTGTTTCATTTCGGATACTTGAACTCTGTAGCTTTGGCTTCCACAAGGAGTCCTGGAACCAGTTTGCTATGAGATGGACAACAAAGGCTATGACAATCCAATAAATGGAAGATGTCATTTATCCCTATGTCAGGTCTCAGGATCTTCAACTGGAGTAAGCAAAGAATTAAATCCAACTCACACTTGTGTTCTGTTGGCAGGGCCTCTTCCACATGAAGCTCAAGCAGCCACTGAGATCCCAGGAACTACCTATTTTTCATCCAAGTTCCTGGGCTCCATAGAATAGCCTCGGGTTGGGAGGGGATCAGATCTTTCTATTTGACAATTTGTAACAATTAGTGAAAAAATCTGAAGTTTGCAGTACTTGAAAATGCTCCTAGTAACCTAGACGGGTCTACATTCCCTACAGGGCCGAGTAAAGTGGAATGATTGATTTTATTTGTTAAGAAGATTAACTCATGCTGCAAATAAGCTCCTCAATGGGGCAGAATTTTCTTTATCCTTTTAAAGTAAAACCACAATGCCAAATATCCACCAATTCTTTTGTTTCGCACACCACGTCTGCACAGGCAGCTGGAAGATGAATATGCTTCATTATTTGCTTGCAGTTGGTGTCTACAAATAGCCCCAGGATGGTGGGATGGTCAGACAGAACATAGGTTTAAGTGGCAATAAATTCAGAGGATAATCAAAGGATTGATTCGCTCAGAAAGTCTTTCTGGTGTAAGAAATGAAATAAAGATGAACAACAGTGGTCGTTTGGAGGGGAGGATGGCACCCTTCCCTTCAGGGAGGCTTATTAGAATGAATGACCACGGGCCATGACTGGGCCATGAGGTGTGTGGGGAAGCAAGTCAGACAGAAACAATACAGCGTGTGGAGATCCAAACACGGTGGGCGCTTAAAAATGGGGGAGCCGTGGCTTCCCTTTGAAGCCTGGAGAGAGAATCTTCCTTAAAAGCAGGAACGAGGGAGCAAGATAGGGAAATAGAAAAGGTGTGGAGGGGGGAGATCAGAGGAGCCTCTTCAAAGAACCCTTCAAAACAATCTCCTAGGAGTCCTCCTGACGAGTCCTGGAACAATTTTGCTTCTAGAGCAAAGACAAATCTGAATTTTTACAATGTTTTTTGGACCATGGGAGGTTTCTTATCATATGACTTAGTTCAGCATAGTGTGTGTGAGAGAAGCATGGAGGAGCCAGGTACCGTAAATTGAGAGCTGTTAAGCCCCAGCACAGACATCTCCTTAACTCCCTGTCTGAGAAATCCCTGCAGGGAGGTGTGTCCTTACTCAGGATATGGGGTCTGACCTGGCTGTTCAGGCTACTCTTCTAACAACAAGTGAATATTTTGAAATAATAGCAGGTATAAGGTCTTTTTCAGCATGTCTTTTTAAAAATCTTCATTTAAAACCATCTGCTTTTCAGACTTTCTCCCTCGCCCCCCATCTCCTTTGGTATTATTTCTGGATTTTTTTCCTTTTATTGAAAATAAGATTTTTTAAAATATATTTTTTCTGATTCAGTTGCTCTTCTCCCTACTCCTCTCCATATTCCCTCTCATCTAGAGCCTTACCCTTCCTCTCATTAGAAAACAAACAGGCATTAAGGAATAAATAAAATAAATGTACCTGGAAAACTTTTCTGTCTGGTCCTGCTGGACCTGTTTCTCTCCTGCCCGCCTGTCCCCACAGCCACTTATGAAATAATCATTTGGAGGCTTAATATTAATTATAATTGTCTGGCTGATGGTTCAGGCTTATTACTAGCTAACTCTCAAATATAAACTAACCCATTTCTATTAATCTGTGTATCCCTATCCCGTCGTGGTTTGCAGCTTACCAATAATGCTCTGGCATCTTACTCCGCTGGTAGCAGCTGGCGTCTCCCTCAACCCTGCTTTTTTTCTCCCTGTATTTAGTTTGGCTTTCCCAGCTAGCTATATTCTGCCCTGCCAAAGGCCAAAGCAGCTTTATTCATCAACCAATAAAAGCAACACATATTCACAGTGTACAGAAGGACATCCGACATCAGATAAATAAAAACAAGCAAATTGGAATAAGACAAAACCACCAAACAAGGTAATGCATATAGACACAGGAAATGCATATAGACACAGAAACACACATGTTCACACACACACGGATATCCCATAAAGCCCCCAAACAAAAGATACAATATATACATGAAGGATGCTTAAGGTTGCTCTTCAGTCTCATGGTGGTATATCCCCAAGAGAAGTACTGAATAGAACAGAATTTTGATTATCCTGCAAAATTCAGGTTGAAAGGGGTCACTAGATATGAATGTGAGCTGAAAAATGATATCAGAAAAGACTCACACCGATGTCTCAACAGTCATCTTACTAATTTATGGGTTTTTTTTAGTTCAAAAAACTTACTTTGAGATAAATGAATTTTTGTTTAAGATTTTTTATTTTATGTGCTTTGGAGATTGGCCTGTATGTGTGTCTGTGTGAGGGTATCGGACCCCCTAGAACTGGAGTTACAGACTGGTGTGAGCTGCCCTGTGGGTGCTGGGAATCAACTCGGAGTCCTCTGGAAGAGCAGTCAGTGCTCCTCACCACTAAGCCATCTCTCCAGCCCCAAATCAAATGAATTTTAATGCACATGTAAGCTCATACATTCATGTCCTGCTTTCCTACTGCTTACAGTGCAGCTACTGTGGATCGGACGGTTTTATAGTTCCAGATGAATAAAGGTTTCTGTTAGCACCAACAGACAAAGTGCTTCCAGGAATCCTAGCAGAGAGCTGAAAACCAGGAAGTGTTCAGTTGCCCTGTTCTCCGTTATTCATTTAAGTAAATGCATCACGCGTGAGAGGGAAAGACGGCAGCACAATGCTCTGCAGGGGAGTCTCTCCAGGAGTACGACTGTGGAATACACTCTGAAAACTAAAGCGCACGGTAAATGCAGATTTGCTCTATGGTGTGGGTGTACTTTGAATAGGGGCCAGATTGTACCTTTTGGCACAATAAAAAAAAAACCCACCCAAATACAGCAGTTCTAAAAAATGAGGAATCTAAAAGTACAAGAATCTGCTCAGTAAGACTTTTGACAAAGGACAAAAGGAAGATCTGTCATTGCTGAAACAATTCAATGGCTCTGCTGTGAACACAGTCAAGAAACTAGGACATTCCTAGGTCCACATACCATCAAGGGATTACCTTTTGAATCCAGAGCATGGCCCAGACTGCACGAAGGGCAGTGGGGACAGACACAGAGACACTGAACGGTGAGGATGGTGGCAACATTTCAAGGCAGCTCTTGTTGAAGCAAGTGGTAAGACAGACCACAGGAAGAGCACACTTCCCCAGACGTGTTTAAATTATAACCCTCCAAGGTCCAAGCGTCCATGGGTGGATGTGTGTCCATAATGCTGCCAGGATTTGCTAATGTGCTGCAGCATTCCTGCTATTTATAATCAACAAAATTACAAACGCTGTAATCATGCAAGTTGGGTGATAGCAATTATGACAGAATAAATAGCAGTCGGAATGCCTTTGCCGCAGTTATTGATGTTGATGGCAAACAGCCAAGGAAGGTTTCCTTTTTTTTTTTTTTTTAAGTCTTTCTTTTTTGAAGGGAAGCAACCCAAGAGGCTGGAATCTGCAAGTGTTTGCCAGGAGAAAGGTTTTATGCGCTATTTAAAAACAGAGTTTCCGTAAGGAGATGTCACGGAAGTGCATTGCCTCTTAAATGGCCAGAATTTATGGACAGTTAACTCATTTAAAAAAATAATCACATAGGTGTTTATATAAACCATACACACAAGCATATGCTCACCAGTCCTCATTGTGGCGAGGCTGCGGCTAATCCAAACTCAGCCTGTTCCCACTGGAGAGGGATCACACGAGCTCATCAAAGGGTATGGATGAGTGTGCCCTTGTGTGCGCCTGTGCATGTGTGCATGCACGTGTGTGCGCGTGTAGTCCCTTTTGTGCTACTCTGGGCAGTTCCTTACACGTTTCTTACCACTGATGGTAATAAAATCCAGAGACTTCTCTATAATTAAGAATTCAGTGGCACTGTTAATGTATGGATTGAGATGTTGGTGATACAGATGTTTTATCTTTGAGGCTGGTTTTATTTCCTTGTGTCTTCAATTATGAGTGAATGCTTTCCTTATTGCTTACTTTCTCCACAAGTAATCTTTTCAGCACCAAAATCATTACTTTCTTAATAAAGAGAGATGTCTCTTTGGGATAC
Organism: Dicrostonyx torquatus; assembly: GCA_028555095.1. Lineage (NCBI taxonomy): Eukaryota > Metazoa > Chordata > Mammalia > Rodentia > Cricetidae > Dicrostonyx > Dicrostonyx torquatus. Next base: position 1,474,551 of record JAQHUG010000195.1, on the reverse strand, counting down.
AGGGGGTGTGTATTTCGATGACTCCATTTTTGATTTCCAAACAGCAAACAGCGGAGATTGCTGAGACCTAGGAAGAGGATGGCTCAACACTGAGGAAGTAGGTATCCAAGTTTTATTTCTGGATGGGGTTCATGATAACTCGGGGATTCAACAGGCAAAACAAATCGAATCAAATCGATCCCCCACAGTTAGAAACTTTGCTAAGCAGAACATTTGCTTGGCCTGGTTTGTAAACGCCCACACACCCTTTGACCCTGCAGTGGGGTTTCCTGGGAGTTTATCTGGAGGAAGCAGTTGAGCGCAAGGCAGAGGAGCACATTTGGGGACATCTTCTGTGTCCTTGTGTCTCACTGTCTGGTTGGGTTCATTTCCATGGTGACCCCTGGAGGATATAACGTGCCGGGTGCTCTGCTGCCGGGGTTCCCTCCACCAATCCTTCTGGGCCTTGTTTCAGGGGCAGAAGAGATGACAAGCTCTGCTTTCTGGTGACTGTTGTTGCCTGGAGGAAGGGACAACTCTTCCTCGCTCCTCTTCTCTCAGGCGCTTTAGTATTGGGGAAGCTCTTCTGCCCCTTGGGGTAGGTTGACATCATAAGGGAAGTCTGGCCTTTCATAACACACCCATTGCAGCTCTGGTCGAAACCAGGGGCCTGGGGACCAGAAACCTCAGCTGTATCCGAAGTCGGTAGCACCCCAAAGATGTACGAATTCTTCAAAGGACTTTACTCTGTGAACACAATGGGATGTTTGACATCCATCAACAATTGTTACTGTATTTATGGATAGAAAAGGCCCGTGCTAAACAACACAAAATAAAACAAAATCAAAGCCACCAGTTTATAAGGCAGCATCTATGCTAGCAATTCATTTTTGTTTAAAGGATTATAACAATACAGATGTTTGCCAGGTTGTGGAACATTCACACAACCGAGAGTTGTTCCTGCAAATGGCACCATGAGGCACATAACTGAGTCTCAGAGAGATGGACCTTTTCCCATCCCATGCAGAACACAGTAGCCCGGCACAAGGGAAAACAGTGGGCAAAGCAAGTCAGAGCCAGCAGCAGCTTTGCAAAAGTCTGCTGTTACCATGTGCTTCTGCTACCTGCTGTGTTCGCTGTGCAGCAACCGTGCTAATCCACATTGCTCCTGTGTTCACCCCCTTCCCCTTTAATGCGTTCTAATTATGACTGGAGAGCGGTGATAAGGACCGAGGCTAGCAGCCTATCTGCAGGTGTGGAAGGGGAAAGACAGCATTCATAGTTCAAAGTTGTGCTTGTCGCGGGAGGTTGAATAGCTTTAAAGATCGTGTCCCTTTTTTTCCCCACCCTGAAAGGCAGTGCGCCGAACGGCCGTACAAAGGCAGCAGAGACAAACCCACAGCATTTCAATGTACATGAACACGTGAAATGTGATTTGCTCAAGACCTTTGGAAAACCAAGTGACGGCACAAATTGGCAGAGGCCCGTATTCTCTGGGAGAAGTGGCTCTTTGTAGAGGCTCAATTACGTTCCTTTGCTGGGTGTCCCTCCAATATTGTGCTTCAAAAATTTCTAGAAATGTACTGATTGAGTGACAAAGCATGGTGCTGGAGGAGAAAGGGGTGAAGACAGAACACCATCCTTAGTCCATGGGCTGCTAATCTGTTTCACAGCACGTGACAGATAATAAAGGAAAATGCCATCCCAAAACATGTTGCTTTACTATTTTTCAAAGATTGAAAAAGGAATGAGCATTTGTGTGAGCCTACATTAGTGTATGCGCACCACATGCATGAATCAACCATAGAGGTCAGAGGAGGATCCCAGATTCCCTGGGACTGGGGCTAAAGATGGTCGCCAGCCACCATAGGGTGCTGGGAACTGAACCCAGGTCCTCACAAGAGCAGCAGTGCCTTTAATTCCTGAGCCATCTCTCCAGCCCCAGTTGTTATGTAAGAGTGAGACAGAGTCTCTGACAGAGTTATAGCCGAATTTTCTAACCTGTTCCCAGCAGTCTCTGCATCTAATCCAGCCACTCAGTGAGACAGGGCCCAGGTGACTTGCCAAGGGATGGGAGTCTGGGCGTGGATCTCCTTTCCTTTCTTTACGGGAGGAACCCGGAACATGGCTAACGTGAATTTAAGCAGCCGTTCCCACTCTCTGGCTTCCCTGGTCAGGTAAGTAAGTCCGAATGGCAATTCCTTAGATGTCAAGGAGTGTTCTTCCGCATGAGACAATGCCAGGGGCATCTGGTGGTCAATGCCAGTGCAAACCAGTGGACAGTGTGTCTTTATATAAAAATCGCTTTTCTTGGGTTGCTTTATTAATCATAGTAGCGTCTACTAAAAAATACTTATTTTACTAATTATTTTAAATGATGCTATTTTTACATGTCATATATATATATATATATATATATATATATATCACATACACACAGTTGTTTTTTTGAGACAGAGTTTCTCTGTAGCCCTGGCTGTCTTGAAACTCACTCTGTAGACCAGGCTGGTCTTGAACTCACACCTGCCTCTGTCTCCCAACTGCTGGGTTTAAAGGTGTGTGCCATCCCTGCCTGGTTACATATTACATTTTTAAAATGCATCTGTGTCTTCACTAACGAGGACAACCATAAATTCTGTGAAATGGAGTTAATAAATATTTAGATGTTTCAGAGCATATAAAAATAAAGTTAATGGATCCCAAGAAGACCAGGGACATTATTTAAATTTTGTGCATTTTAATGGAAGTGATGGCTCACGCCTCATCCTCCCCTTATTGAGTGCAGTGATTCTCTTTTTCAGGCTTGAGTTTTCTGCACCCTGCGGTCTCACCAATTATCCCAAGGGAGGCTGCACAACTGCCGCTGCCTCGTGCCCAGCTCATTGCATGCATTGATTTATTAGGTCCACCTGAACGTACATCAAAGACAGTAATTGAAAATGCAGCCTGACAGGCTAGCAGGAGTGCAGGGGGCTGGGAGGCTGTCTGTAGCAGAGGCTGATGCTTTAGCTTCCGCAGGTGTGGCTATTCTAATGCTGCCACCCAGGATGCTAACCCAAAGTCTGCTGAAGACTGGAGGGCAGAAGATAATTGCATTCTACCAGCCCTTCACCTGCCTCAGAGAAGGGCTTGGAGGGGAGCCACGTGGCAATTTTGCATACAATAAGGCTCAAGCCAACCGTGTTAGTGTTATGGAGACCATGTATTATTTATTCTTTTACTTTTTCCATTTCTTGAAATCTCCCATTTTGTTTTGTTGTTTCTTTTTCTTCCCTAGGTGGGCTGTTTCAAGCTCAACGAATCCAGATCTATTTCTACATAGTCATTCGTTTTGTTGAGAGAAGCAGCAGAATTTTAAAACACGAACTTTTGTAAAATATTAATGGAGCCTCCCACCCCTGTCAGTGTTCCCCTCTGCTGTCTCGGTTCCTTTGGGTGTCCAGGCAATCTCGTGCTCGCTGTTGCCAGGGAGGATGCAACAGTGCAGTCAACCGAGGCACAGCGAGCAAACTTGACCTAGCACCTCAGAGGGAAGGATAAGGGCTTAAGGGAAATTAAAAATTGAGGCAAAATATAATTCATGGGGAATTGTAAGGAAATCAAGGCTCCCCTGGTGATTGGAAGAGAACACAAAAAACAATGTTTCCTCCCTGTTGGTAATTAGATAGCTTCAGGTGTCAGAGGAGAATGGCTGTTAGAGCCCAGGTTAAGACAATACCAAAGAAAGACGTCAGAGCGAATATAGGAAGCTGGGCCTCGGATAGCCTCACCAAAACTTCCCATCTTTCGGAGAGGTTCAGACATCACAAGGCGGCCAGTCAGAAGAACGGTGTGTCTCTGGAACCCTCTGAGGGTCACCAGCGGAGGATGTGTGGGTGCCCAGCAGGCATCCGTGCAGAGGGATAGATGCCTCTGGCAACCAGGCACCCCGGCTCCCGCCACACCCATACTCGGGTCCTCAGAATCCCCAGAACTCTGTAAGAAAGAACAAGGGTGACCAAGATTCAGCTTTGACACTTGAAATGTTAGTATCAGAAGACGCACTAGCTTTTTCTACATCCGAATCTGCCTAGGATTTATAATTATTCGCACCTCACTGTGTACAGGGGAACAAGATGAAATGTGCAGCTGAAGGTTTTACTATGTCAGCACATTTCCAAGAACTAAAAAAATAAAATACATCTCCTAAACTGTGTGAGGTGGTCAGGAAGAGTATTATCCCAGAACACAGACTAGGTAGCCAGAATGGGTTGCAGCCAAAGGGCTTATTCAACATCCCACAGCTGGTGCATCCAGTCCCACTGGACCAGCACTTCTCAGGCCTTTCCCGTCCATCCTGCCGCCACCGTCTTCTACTTTTCCTCTTTCCTGACAACAAAAAATCCCATATCTTGCTTAACATATTATTTTTTCAAATGTTTTAAAAGAAATTAAATTGAGTATTGTTTAAAATCAATAATATGGGACAAAGGACTGATTTGCTTGAGAAATCTGACCTACCTGCCCTCACTGTTTTGAAATACTTCTGAATTATTAAGCTTTTCCAGGACAGAGGCCACCTTTGATTCATCCTTTATTATGTTTTGCATCAAGTCAGGTCAGGGAGTCATTCCACAGATTGGTTCAGCCATTCTGAGCTGTTAGGGCAACATACACTGAAAGTTCTCCCCTGAAAGACAGGGCACCAGGAATAATTTTTTGTTTGTTCGTTTGTTGTTTTTGTTTGTTTGTTGGTGGGTTTTTATTTAAAATATTGGAATTTCTATTTCCTTCATAGCTTTCATTCACCCTTTAAGTTATCCTTGACTCATAGAATTTTGTAGACAACACTTCTATAAACAGAAGTTTATATATTTTTCCTTTCTTGATATCCCCAGAACTTATAAATTTATTCAACATTATTATTTTCATGGTGTGTAGTTATAAACAAAAGTTAATTATAATAGGACATATTAAAAACATATTACCTAAAAGCATGACCTTGATTGATATCTTATATGTAACACGCAGACATGAATTTGGAGGTAGCCAAGCAGCTTTAAGTATTAAGATTTATATTATGGAGCTAAAGATTACAAAGCTCAGTTGAGAGCACAAGCCTGACCTCCCATGCACTGTCTCCAGCCTTACAAGAGAAGGAAGCTTCTTGGCATTTCCAGACTCCTTAGGATATCTGGAAACCTCAACGAAAACAGAAGTGGTCCAAATCTGCAGATGCTGTGGGCATACATGTTGTTCTGCTGTGCCAATACCAAAATTTCTACCTTCCAAACAGAAGCATATTCTCCCAGGATTCTGGAGGTTAGGGATTTCTAGAATAAGGCAACAGCATCTTCTGTAGGACTTCTACCTGTGTACTCAGGTGGCAAGAAAGAAGACAGAATTGTACCTCTCCTAAAAGCCTTTTCAAAATAGCATTGACCTATTCTTTTTTCTTAACTATTGAGCCATCTTTCCAGCCCTTTGTTTGTTAAAACATAAACAAAACATCACTACATTTTCCATTTTTTTTGGAAAATGAGAAGGCTATAACTAATATAGGAAAAACCATGTACAATAAGTACAATAACTATATATATATAATATATACAGGCAATAAAGTACATCAACAAAGTCTAGCCCATTTGCATTTGACAAATTCAGGGAAAATACTCCATTATCTACCCTATCTTGGTGAGTCCAGTGTTGTACCTAGTTCACTTTCTATTCTAACTTGCATTATTACCAACTCAAAAATTTTTATATGTCTCTCAACCTTATATACTTTACTTTTCTTTAGTCAATTTCTTTTATGACTCTGTAAACAAGAAATTTATAACTATCTAGTCTTCAATTTCCTCAGAGACCCAATAAGGAAATAGTATTACTTGAGTGAGCAGGAAGTGTGAGAAAATGACTTCCAAAACTGTGGAAAATGACAAAGCAGTTGGTTTCCTATACAGTCAGTCACTCACGGTTCCCCTGCAACACTGAGGCATCCGTCTTTGGCCTGAAGGCCTAGGATATTTGATAAACTTTTCTAGGAAGCAGGATTTTTGAAGGACTGTCCCATCTTGTCTTGACAAGGTTTGGCAGTCACACTCTTTTTTTTTAAATTGATTTTATTGAGCTATACATTTTTCTCTGCTCCCCTCCCTTCCTCTTTCCTCCACTTCAACCCTCTCCCACAGTCCCCATGCTCCCAATTTACTCAGGAGATCTTGACTTTTTCTACTTCCCATGTAGATTAGATCCATGCATGTCTCTCTTAGGTTCCTCCTTGTTCTCTAGGTTCTCTGGGATTGTGAATTGTTGGCTGGTTTTCTTTTCTTTGTGTATAAAACCACTTATGAGTGAGTAATATTATATATGTCTTTCTGGGTCTGAGTTACCATACTCAATATGATGTTTTCTAGATCTATCCATTTGCCTGCAAATCTCAAGATGTCATTATTTTTTTCTGCTGTGTAGTACTTCATTGTGTATATGTACCACATTTTTCTTATCCATTATTTGGTTGAGGGGCATTTAGGTTGTTTCCAGGTTCTGACTATGACAAACAATGCTGTAATGAACATAGTTGAGCACATGTCCTTGTGGTACAATTGAGCATCCTTTGGGTATATGCCCAAAAGTGGTATTACTGGGTCTTGAGGAAGGTTGTTTCCTAATTTTCTGAGAAATTGCCATACTGATATTCAAAGGGGCTGTACCTGCTTGCATCCCACCAGCAATGCAGAAGTGTTCCCTTTATCCCACAACCTCTCCAGCATAATTTGTCATCAGTGTTTTTGATCTTGGCCATTCTTACAGGTGTAAGATGGAATCTCAATTGTTTTGATTTGTATTTCTCTGATGGCTAAGGATGTTGAGCATTTCCTTAAGTGTCCTTCAACCATTTTAGATTCCTCTGTTAAGTGTTCTCTGTTTAGGGCTGTACCTCATTTTTTATTGGATCATTTCTTCTCTTGATGACCAATTTCTTGAGGTTTTGTATATTTTGGAGATCAGCCCACTGTCTGATGTGGGGTTGGTGAAGATCTTTTCCCATTTTGTTGGCTGCCGTTTTGTCTTGTTGACCATGCCCTTTGCTTTACAGAAGATTTTCAGTTTCAGGAGGTCCCATTTGTTAACTGTTTCTCTCAGTGTCTCTGCTAATGGAGTTATATATAGGAAGTGGTCTCCTGTATCAATGCATTCAAGTGTACTTCACACTTTCTCTTCTATAAGGTTCAGTGTGGTTGACTTTATGTTGAGATCTTTGATCCATTTAGACTTGAATTTTATACATCGTGATAGATATGGGTCTATTTTCATTCTTTTGCATGTTGATATCCCTTCAGGAATATTTAAGAAGCACCTGTTGTGATCTCTTTCTATATATGTGAGAGTAGTGTTTATTGTCTAAAATCACAAAGCCAGACAGAGACAGGCTAAGTGGACTAAAAGTTGCCTACCTTATTTCCTACCCAGTACCTTTTCCTATAAATTTTTGTCCCAGTTAGAGGAAACAAAGAGAAGTTCTCATTGGTGTATTTACTAGTAACTCAAGAGGGCTAAAGAAATGGCTCATCAGTTTGGAGCACGTACTGATCTTTCAGAGTACCCAGCACCCACAGGCAGCCCATAACTTCCTGTAACATAAATTCCCAATCTGGCACACTTTTATGATCTCCCACACATACTCATAAGAATAAAATACTTTTGAAAAATCACCATAGTCTCATTTATTAAAGGAAAATTAGCCCTTGAGCCCAAGCAATTTATTTCCCCTTGCCATATAATTCTATCCTTACTAGAAATGGTTTAAACTTTTCTTCTACAGAAAAAAAGATAGTCACAACAAATTTCTCATATTGAAAATGTCAAGTTCCTATTTGTTATTTGATGATGTCAGTGACTACAAATATGAATTTCTGTCTAAGGATATAACTCCAAAGAGTTGAATTCCAATATCTGTAGATATAAGTGATAACTAGAACATCGTTTTGCGTGAGTTGCTTTGAGATAGTTGTGACTGCCATTGTTCAAAACAAGCCTGCTTCTGTGCACATCTGAAAGCGAGATTGCCATTGCTGATAGTTGTCCTTATATTTGTCACTGTCATCAAACTCTAGAGCGGATATTGCCAAGAGGTCTCATTTTCATGCGAGAGATTTGTGGCTAACAACAGGAAGAAAGGGCGACACATTAATATTTGTTGAGTATCTACTGTGTTTAAGGATCATGCTAGGAAAATGGTGTTCTTATGCTTCTGTAGAAAACAGGCAGGCTGGCCTGCAGTGGCTTGTACACACTGTGGCTAAATCACGTGTCATTCTCTGTACATCCAATCAACAGACAGTGGAAAAAAGTACACCATGTTTCTAGAGAAGTACAGAGATTGTTCTAGGTGCTGGGGTAAAAGTAGAGAACAAAAAGAACCATGTTCACCCAGTGCCCACTTTCCAGAAGGGAAAGAACAAACAATAACAAGAAAACAAATAACTGTCCAAATTGACTATTCTCTATACTATGCTAAGCATTTAATTGTCTTTTTATATCATTTAATTATCAGAAGAATTTGTAGATACTTGGTGTGGGAAGTCCTTCTGTATATGAGTTGCTTTTGGTTAATGGTTAATGAATAAAGAAGTTGGTTTGTGCTGTGTTAGGGCAGAGTAGAAGTAGGCAGTGAAAACTAAGCTGAATGCTGGGAGAAAGAAGGCAGAGTCATGAGATGCCATGTAGTCACCAGTGGGGAAAGATGCAAGTTGCCAGTTGGAACCTTGCCTGTAGGCCATGAACCTCATAATATTATAAAATAATGGAAATGGGTTAATTCAAGATGTAAGAGCTAGCTAGCAATAGGCTTAAGCTATTGGTCAAATAATATTGCAAATAATATAGTTTCTGTGCCCAGTTTTTGAGAGTCTGGGCAGCCGGGAAACGAACAAGCGGCCTCCAACTACAGATACTACTTCAAATGAAGGACAAAGAGTAAATAACAACCTAATTGAATTCAGAAAAATACTAACCCAGTTTTAGTGTTTATGCTGTTAGCCACTGTAAATTTACAACATATTGCACATTTGCCTCCCCGGAAATTTATTGATTGAATTTCATCCCCAATGTGATGGTTATACGAGATAGCGCCTTTAAGTCACAAGGGTAGAGTTCTTATAAATACATGAAGCATCGCTGATGATCAATAAACATTGTAAAATTGCCTAGATTTACAACAATCTAAGAAATATGCCTCTGGGTATGTCTGTGAGGTAGTTTCCAGAGAGCTCTACTTGAGTGAAGACTCAGTCTAAATGTGGATGGTACTAATTCATGGGCTGGCACATAAGCCTGCATAAAAAGGAGAATATGGGGCTTGAGAGATGGCTCAATGATTGTGAGCACCTACTATTCCTCCAGAAAATCCAGGTTCATTTCACAACATACACAGTGGCTCACAACCATCTTCAAGTCCTGCCTGAGATATCTAATTCCCTCTTCGGGTCTCTGTGGGCACTAGACATGCATGTGATACATAGATATACATACAGCTAAGACAACCCTGTACATAAAAATCAATAGATAAAAAATTTTAAAAGGTGAGTGTGAGATATACATCAAATACTCCTCCCCTCTTCGTTTCCTGAATTTGGATGTAACGTATGCAGCTATCTCTTGCTTATGTAACAACAGTTAGAGCCATTCTTACCATTGTGCCTTCACAGCCAGGATGCCTTCCCAGCTATAGTGGTCTGTATTCTCGAGCATGAATTGAAATAAAGCCTTCTTTAAGTTGTTTTTGTCATATCTTAACTGTCCCTCCCTTCACATGCTGGAATACTGACTGGCTTGATCTTGTACAGGTGTTGTTCAGGCAGCTGTGAATTCATCTGTACAATGGTCTGTCCTGTCCAGAAGACACCGTTTTGCAGCAGTCATCCTCAGCCTCTGGATCTTTAAATTTCTCACTCCTCTAACATGGTGTACCTTGAGCCTTAGGAAGACAGGCAGTGATGTAAATGTCCTAATTATGGCTTACGTTCCATAGACACTCAATCTCTGCACTGCGACCATTCTCTATATTAACTGCTGCCCACCACACAAAAAAGAAACGTCTCTGATGAGAACTGAGACCTGAACTGCGATTTGAATGAGAATGGCCCTTTATTGGCTCACAGATTTGAATGCTTGGTCATCAGAGAGAAGCATTACTTGTGGATTAGGTGTGTCCTTGTTGGAATAGGTGTGGCCTTGTTGGAGGAAGTATGTCGCTGAGGACATTCTTTGAACTTTGAAGTTTCAAAAGCCAAAGCCAAGCCAGGCGTAGTGACTCTTGCTCTTTCTACTGTCTGCCAATCGAGATGTACAACTCTCAGGTACTTCTCCAGCACCATGTCTCTGCCTGTTTACCACTGCACTCCTTGTAATGGTAATAATAGACTAAACTTCTAAAATTGTAATTAAATCCCAATTAAATGCTTTCCTTTATAAGAGTTGAAACAGTCACTGTATCTCTTAACAGCAACAGAACACACACTAATCTATGGGCATAGATAATTAACTCTTTAGAAGGCAGTTTGATACTATGTCCACTTAGCAAACTAGTAACAGATTCTCCTTTAGGGTTGACCAGCTCCTCAACCACAAGTTCTTGATCAGATTTACAGTACAAAATGAATTTCCTCTTCTGGAGAAGGCCTTAAGTACAATTTTTAAAAGTAGTTGGCTACTTCCATAACATTCATGCCACTATTGCCCCTATGGGAAATAGTCAGGCCAGTATTTTTTTTTTTTTTTTTTTGCCATCACTCAAGGTTGCCCATGGGTACTCAGCTGTAAGACCCTATTGCTGAAGCTATCACACACTCTGGTAACTGGACACAGAGAACCTGGGCTGGCACTGACCTGAAAGCTTTCTTCCTGCCCATAAGATTTTATGGTATAGTAAGGTGTTATGTAGGTGTCTGGGGGAGAAAAGTCATTAATAGTCTTAACCCAGCTTTGCATCCGTTTGCATTTTAAATAGTTTCATTTGGACCCATGTCCTCTAGGTGTTTGCTAAGAACTGGAGGAATGCCTTTTCCTTTTTTCTCTCTAATCCCCAGTCTCCAGGAGCAAACTGAGGCAGAACTACAATACTCCAAACATCCCACCATCAGTAACACATACCTCGCTCAACAGGAAGGAACCAATTTTGATCTTATTGAATGAAGAACAACAGGAACTAAATTGCAAGCTGGGAAGAAGATCTTGATCATAAGAGATTCTGGACCTCAAATCTTTTTCTTCCCTTACCTTTATTACATCTAAAACCAATGATGAAATCAACAGGTTCACTTGTTCAGTCCTCTCAGTGCTCTTTATTCATCCCCTTCTGTAGAGTTTTAGCATCACTTGGCCCGGAGACTAGCTGGGTAGGAAAACAGGTCAGGATCTAGGATGATTTTTCTGACTTCCCTTTACTTAGGAAAGCAATTAAGAAGGATGGAGGAGAGCTGAGGACTAAATTCTCTCCATGGAGAAACTAAGGGCAGCACATTGACTTACTTTTTCCCTTTGAAATAAATGGGGATTAAGACCACCAGGACATATTTTCAGTTTTGTGCATAAAAGAACCCTGGGAGGATACAAAGAAACTGCCAATGGGTGGCGTGAGGGTAGGGAGAAAAAGAACTGATAGGACAAGAATATTCATCTTCATTATACCACACATTTCAAATTAATTGAATGAATTGATTAATATTAATTAATTACTCATTCAAAAGTCATTTCATCTCTAGAAGGGGTAAATATGTAATTCCTGGTTAAATTATTGTGAGAACTGAGGTAAAGGGTGAGAAATATGAGGATCAAAAACACGTGCTGTAACCTAGTGGGCTCCCTATGGGCAGGGGAAAAAAGGAGTGTTAATGGCAACCTCAGAACAGAAGGTTGGAGAAAGTACCAGGAAGAGGCTACTGGCTTCTTGGTCAGGAATCTGCCATGAAAAGTTAAAACACATGGGAAAATGACAGTGGTCTAGACTGACCAGCCGTCAGTTGTCTGTTTAATTCTTGAGATCGGTTCTTGCTTGTGTAGACCAGGCAGACCTCACACTGCTGATGCTGTTGGCTCAGCCTCATAAGTTGGGACTGATGGTGTACAGCATCATATCCTGGTCCTCATTTTACTTTCTACATCTGCAGATTTGTAGGCCGAGTGGCTATCTTACTGCTGCCAAATGAGAAAAAAAAAATCTGGACTTTTTTGCATAATAAAGGCAACAAATCTAGTGCTTTGCTGTCTATGATTTCCTTCGAAGCCTAGACATTATGGTTTGAGTAAAGATAAGTTTGAAATATATGTGGTTGAATTAAAAATGCCCAAGTCAGAGAAGTGGAGTCTCAGTGATTTAAGACAAGATATGAAATTATTTGAATTCTTGGCTGAAGATAATATGTACCATGATTCATGGGTTTGAGCTTGTTATTTGCTTCTAGTTACAATTTAACAAATATTTCTGGAAGGTTCTATGTCTGATTTTAGATGCTGAATGGGCTTCTAAAAAATAGTATGCAATTTAATTTCTATCCTCAGTGATATTATTTTCCCCTTTGATCGAAATGTAAAAAGCAGCAGGCGAGTCTTCACTTGTGTGTACTAAACCCCACAACGGGAGACATCCATGTTGGAATAGATTGTCACAGAGAAGAGAACCTTCGATGAACTTGGAAGGATTAGTCTCCCGGGATGTGAGGAGACACAAAAATGAAATATTTCCAGTAATAACTATAATCTCAATTTCTCCACAGCCAGGAGGATTCAAATGTTAATTGTACATTGCACTGGAAAAAATAAGCAGTGAATATTACACCATGAAAACGCAAGCACACAACTAAATCCCTGTGCTTAGCCGTTTGTCTTGTGGCAAGTCTCCTTCTTATGAGGAATTGTTATGAGAAAACCGGGGGCAGGAAGTGTCTTCTATAAACAGCAACATAAACTCTCTGAGGTGTGGAAATGAAATCTCCTCCTGTGCTCAGCCCTGAGATGACAGCAGGCCTTGTCGCTGCAAGGCCACTCCCTGAGTGATGGCCTGAGCTCAAAGATCTTGGAAAGAACTGAAAAAAACAAAAACAAAAACAAAAAACAACGGTGGAGATGGGGTCATTCAAATGTTCAGCATGAGTGAGATTATAAATTGGATACAGGTTCTTAAATAATCTTCATCTCTGGGACTGGGGCAATAGCTCGGTTGGTAAAGTATCTGCCAGACATGCATGAGAACTGGAATCTGATCTTCCATACCTGTGTAAAAGCCAGTGTGCTTGTGCGTTTGTAATCCCAGCATCTGGTAGATGCAGGCAGATGGATTTCTGGGGCTCACTCTTCAGTCAGCCTAACCCCAGGTCCCAGTGAGAGACCTTGTCTCAGAAAACAAAGTGGCAGGTTCCTAAGAGCTAACATCTACGTTCGACCCTGTCCTTCATCCACAGGTGCACAGGTATATGTCCCCATACTCAGAATAATCATCGCTTCTGAGAGTAATGTCTTCTGACTTGAAAGGATATATGTTAAAATATATCTATAGAAGCACAGACACATATGAATATATGTATATTTATACACACAGATGTATAAATCTGTCCTCATATATGTGCATCCACATTGCTTGATGAATTCAAAAGCAATAATCCACTAATTAATCTAACACCAATATTCCACAGCCACCAGTCACAACATCATGGAAGCTTGATCCTGCCCCAGTCTCCTCCCTTCCTGGGAGAACCTTGCTGATGCTGTAGGTTCTGAGGATCGGACTGGTGGAGAAAGAACTGAGAAATGCCAGAGCTGATGCTTGGGCTTCTGTGAAAAGCATTCCTGCCTCTGTGCCGGGAGGAGAGGGATTCTTACAACCTGGAAGCCCTGGGCAATTCTACCCAGTGAGGTCACTGTCACTGGTCACCATCACATTGACTAATTAGATGCAGACATTAGATGCCCTTGTGGCAGTTCTGAAAGAGGGGAATGTGGTGCCTGCTTAAGAGGCTTATGGCCTCAAGGAATACCAACAGACCTCATTTTCTGTTTTCCTCGCTTGAGTGAATGTATCTTACACGGTTCTGTCAGATCAGAAAGGGTGCCTCACCGGGAATAAGTTCCCTTCACTGTGTGTCCAGAAAGAAACCTGAAGAGAGTGGGCAGGAGTCCCTTTTCCTGGGGCTCAGTAGGGTCCATGGGAGATACAGCTTCACAAACATTGTGGTCCCCTCCTTCCCAGCCTTAAATCCAAAGACACAGCCCACAATGGCACTTCAGAATGTAATCTTCACAGACAGAAAATTAATAGCTGTAAACCTTCTTTAAAGGATGTTTTATTTTACTTACCTAAATTACTATTATTTTCATTGCAAAATCACGGCCCTTTAGCTCTGCCGTCTTAATGTTGTCATACTGCATGTGCTTGAAGGGAGAGGCACCAGGCATCGGAAGAACCATATCGGACAGACAGATAGGAATGGAAATATTCATGTTTTTTCTGGGAGGGAGGCCACTCATTTCAGGAAGGGTTGAGCTACATAGTGTTTTTATGAGAGTAACCTGGGGAAAAGCCACTGATGGCGAATGAAAGAATTAGAACATGGCTGAGGAGAAACACCGTGGACATCTACAAGGACTCTCTCTCCTAAGCCCCTATGAGGACTCTTTGCTGCTGAGTAATGATTTATAGGTGCTCATTTGAGAGCTCTGCTCAGTTATTTTCTTTTCCTCCCCTTGGCACGTCAGTTTTCTAAAGTGAAGGATTAACACTCTATGCTGTGTTCGGGGATCAGGAATGAATTTGTTTCATACAGGAAGGAATACATTTGATAGTATAGCCAGTCACCCACATCCTCGGGTCTGATGGCTCTAGGGTTCGGCACAGTCAGGCCTTTCCAGAAGACAAAGGCACTCAGACCAAAGAACCTTCACAATCATCATTTACACACTGCCCTTTGGTATATGATGGTGGGACTTGTCTCTTTGACTTGTGCCATGATTGGGGCTGTCGTAGTTGATGTTAGGATGTTTTTACTTTGATTCTTGGTTTGATTTTTCTGGTTCACCTTGCCTCTAAGTCCCTTGATTGGGTGAGGTCAGCCTTTATTGTCTGCTTTTGTGTCCCAGCCCGATACTTAGTTCCTCCTCAATTTTGTGCCATGAAAGCCTTCAATTTTGTGACCTTAAAGTCTTCCATTTTGCAACCCAGGAAAAAATGCAGTATCCCTGGGGTAGAAAGGCTGCTGTGTCCTCAGATGGCCCAGCCGCTAGGTACAGGTGTGGGACAGGCAGGACTTCCCCCTTGAGCTTGGTAGTGCCCCTTTGAGGAAACCGGATGCTTCAGTGAACATCGGCCTTCAGTACAGAGAGAAAGCGGAAAACAGAATAAAATGTACTCTGGGGAAAATAACCAGGAAAAATGCTCGAAAACATCTGAGTTCTCTGTGACACAAACTGCCTGATTATCATAAAGGAGAAATGTGACCAAAAACATTACATGGGACTAACATCTGGCTGTACGCACATTATAGGATTAATGAGATTTAAAGGTTCTTTTGATCAAAAACATCTCCCCTAGTGGCCTGCCAAAGCATCTGAAAATTTACATTTTCATGTCCAGAAGGGCTCTGCTCAAACACAACTATCTTTTCTGGGAGGCTGCACATACAAATTAATCAGCATCAATCCATCAGATACAGTAAGTGACTGTCCTAGCAGAACAGGCCCCGGAAATATAAAACACTGATAAAGACTGTTTAGACACAGTGAGCATTGAGAATGACTTAGAGCTGCGGTTCTCAGCCTATAGTTTGTGATCCCCACAGGGGTACCATCCTGGTTGTCAGATATTTACATTACGATTCATAACAGTAGCAGAATTGCAGTTATGAAGCAGCAACGAAATAGTTTTATGGTTGGGGTCATCACAACATGAGAAACTGTATTAAAGGGTCTCAGCATTAGGAAGGTTGAGAACCACTTATTTATAGGGTAGTTTCCAAGGTGATGGGCACTGGCTATGCAGCTACTTCAACTTTAAGGAAGGAAATAGCTTATTGCCTCAGGCATGCTAACCACTCTTCAAGGGCTTGGCAGCTGCACTTGGCCAGTGTGTACCATCTCACACAGTGCAGACGCACACACCTCTCATTATTGGAAGCTTTGCCGCACAGCCATGGTCTACATGGACTATTGATGTTTTTATATTGTGCTTAGGACTTGGAAAATAGCCAAGCAACTGCTGAAAGAGAAGGAGGTAATAGGGAGAAGGTCCAATAGAGAAATCAGATCTTATCAAGTGAGGGAGGCAGGGAGACTAAGGACCAACATTGTAGGCTTCACCATTTATTGATAATCATTTCCTGACATTCTATTATGAAAATTTCCCAGAAAGTCATACTGGAGTCAAAATCTGCTTTTGTCAAATACCAGCTGGGTACCTATGGAAAAATAACTTAATTCTTCTTAATATTTTCATCTATAAAATAGAGGTTGTGATTCCTACCCCATACCATTGTCGTGAAGATAAATGATAATCCAGCTGGACCTGGTGTATGGTGTGTTTCAATAAAACATACCCCCATAGGTATTTGAACACCTGGTCCCTAGTTGGCCACACTGTTCGGGGGAGGTTATGGAACTTTTGTTTTACAGTCTCGCTCCACTATCCACTCTCTCTGTTTTCTATGTGAGGACAAGAATGTGATTGGCCAGCATTCAGTTTTGATCGCATGCTCTGCTATATTTTCCTGCCATTATGAACACTCCTTCTAGAACCATAAATTCAAATATCCTTTCTCTTCTATAAGAATTCTTGCTTTTAGCTATGACATTAAATCACAATGACAGGAAAAGTAGCTAACACGGTAGGTGGTTTGCTGGAGCTACGGTCTCATGAAACTCATCCCCATGCCTTGGACCACTGACGGAGATCCCTGCACCTCTAAATCTGTCCTGTTCTCAACACACAGATGACACTGCACATCCAGCTGTTGGATTTAATTGAACTGGAGTATGCTAACCTTTCTTTTTACACTCTCATTTTCATTATGAATGAAGACCCAGTGCAAACTCTGATGCTATTAGCGTCTAAGGAGTAATTAACATGAAATAGGATCAGAAGACAACAATCCCTTAGAAGCTAATCCTTTTAAGTTAATAGAATTGAAATATTACAATTCATGAAATAGCACTTAAATAATACTGCTTGGGCAGTAACAGCTTGTTATTTATATTTGTTGAATTTTTAAAATTATACCCTTCACAGAATTGCTTGAGGGAATGAGTACAAAGAATTAATACATTAATTATCATAAATGAATCATTAAACAGCAACAGTCATAAACATCATAAGCTAATGTCTTTAAAAAAAAAAAGCAAGCCAGACAAACCAACAGCCTAAGTACTTCTCTACACAGAAAAATGGGTTTAGGGAACAGCTGATTAGAGGAACACTGGGTGTAGAAATGGGGCCACATACACTTCTCTGGTCCCTTTCCTCCATTCCATATTGAAACCAGTGGGGAGAGGTGACCCCCACGCTGGTAGCCCTTGATGAAACAGTTTATAGCTTTGCTTCACCTGCACAAATCTACTCTTAGACACCAATGATCAACTTGCAGATTTTACTTTCCATTTTTCCAGGTGAGATGTTTCTGATTTTCCAATGAGAAGTTATAAACTTTGGCTCCAGTGAGTCCAGAGTCAATCAAGGCCTTGGAGAGCAAAAGAGAAGAGCAGGAACCATAAGCATATGGTGACCCTCGACCTACTCTACTTCTTCCCTGCCCCAACACCTGCCTCCCAACCTTGCTAAGCCAGCCCAGGCAGTGTTCTCCTGCTTAATTGGTTTGCTTTAATTGGGTTTGAAGAAAAGGATTCAACAACTTAAGAATAATTTTACTAATTACTAAATTAGAAAGTTTCAAATATTCAGGTCTATAATTATCCATCCTCACTGCAAATTTATATTTTTATATAGTTAGATTTGGCTAGTGTAGGAGGAGGGCCCACTCATTCATCCCAGCCGCCTGGCTACCTTAGCCCAGAAATAACCACACAGAAACTGTATTAATTAAATTACTGCTTGATCCATTAGCTCTAACTTCTTATTGGCTAACTTTTACATCTTAATTTAACCCATTTCTAATAATCTGTGTATTGCCATGTGGCAATGGCTTACCAGGTAAAATTCCCAGCATCTGTCTCTCGCGGCTCCCTGGAGTTCCTCTTGCTCTGACCTTCTTTCTCCCAGCATTCAGTTCTGTCTTCCCTGCCTACCTAAGTTCTGCCCTATCAACAGGTCAAGGCAGTTTCTTTATTCATTAACCAGACAGAAGGACCTCTCACATCAGGCTAGTATACAAGGGACACTAATAGCTAAAAAATTCTATGCAGAGGATCTTAGTTTATGGTCAAAGCTGTGATCTGCTGCTCAGTCCAACTGACCTGTTCTCTACCTAAGTAGAGATGACTAGGGCCGTGTCCACTAGAGAATGGAGTTTCCTCCTCACACTCTTTTATTTTTTGTCTCCCTGTGTTTCTATATGCATCACCACCCCAGTCTTGGCCCCGAATAGTCACTGCCATGAATCTCAAAGCATTTCCTGTCATTTAACTCTACTGACATCTACTTGTTATTATGACGCTGTTGCTTTGAATCAGATGGTCTATTTGGGAAATCTCTGTCAACATATAAATGTTGAGATTGCCAAGAATGTGTTAGAGTATGTTTGGCCTTATGTGTGTGATGTTTTGCAATGACTCTAAACCTCTTGTCACGAACACTGAACACTGTCCTTCACAAGGAATAATTTGAACTCTGACAGGACTTTATTAATGGGTCACAAAATGTGTAGCCACTTAGCTGTGGCTGCTACCCACTCTTTGCCCTGCTGTTTGTTGTTGCAAAGATCAGTTCCCAAGGTCAACATTCTGAGCCTTCCCTGAGCTCTTTTGTGGTCTATATGGATGACCACAATGTTCATAAACAAATGTAGGAGAAAAAAGGCACTGAATAGGATCTATTCTGAACAGCTACAGCTAGCATACATATGGGTGTTCCCCCACTTAGGGGGAACAGACTGCCCGCTCTCTTCCCTCCTTCCCTCTGTCTTCCTTCTCTCCCTTCTAGATGGCCAAGGGAGCAGCAACATAATGAAAACAACAGCATAGATACCCATGTACCAGATATCTTCACCCAACATAAATTCCAACTTTTTTTCAGGATTTGAACTAGTTCATCAGCACTCAGGTTAAGAAATAGAAACTCCTCAGTGGAGTTGACACTGCCTGTGTAGCCACTTACTTTCACCAGTGGTTCCCAGGCTTTGCTACACTTTGGAACCATCTGGAGAGACTTCAAACTCCCCTTACCCAATTCTCATCTCATGCTAATTGAATGAGAAATCTAGCAAGGCAGCCATTAGTACTCTCTGAGCTCCATAAGCCATTATTATATGTAATATCAGAGAAACACTGTCCCATTCCCTACTCCAGAGGGAAGGACCATGCTTATATCTATACTGAATACATATTCATAAGCAATGCAGTTTTGCACGTTTAAAAATGACAAATTGTGTGCTATCTATGAAAGTATGTGCTGTCACATACTTTCAATATTTAGCATTGTTTTATCCATGATGACATGTGTATAATTTGTGCATTTAAGAATTGCATATTCACTTTTAAATAAGCTAAATTATTTGGCCACCATCTATTGGTAGATACTGTTCATGAATTTGGTTTATTTCTCCATTTATGGGTGAGCTTTTCAGATGTTGGTAAAGAGGTTGCGCATCTCCTGTAGGCTCTCCCCTGCACATCTAGACGTTTTCTATTTTGCCCTGGTGTCTATAAACTACTTGTCTCATTGGTCACTGGCCTGCAAGAATAAAAACTTTTACTGGGGTAATTGTGTACTGGTAATTCTTACTTGCTTTAGGATATTTTCTATAGACCCTCTCAGATTCCATTTGGAAGCAATCATGTTACCTGTAAAGAGTCACACATTTATTTTTCTCTCTCCAATCTTTGTAAATTTTGTCTTTTATTTTCTTGCCCTATTTAAGACCCCTGGGCACAATATTCAATAAAACCTGCCATAGAAACCCTCGGCGTCTTTCTGATCATGTGGAAAGGGCTTCTAATAATTCACTTTTAAGAATTATATCTGCATTGGAATTATATCTGAGATGGAACCTATCCCTGATACTGTTCTGGTGGCCAAGAACCTGAAACCAGTTAGGCAAGGGACATAGGGGAAAACCAAATACTACTGTTCTGCTCAAGGAACACTGTAATAAAATGACTACTAATAGCATTCTGCTATCCTCATAGGTCAGCACCTTGCTCAGCCATCATCAAAAAAGCTTCCTCCCACCACAGGTGATAACAAATACAGAGACCCACAGCTGGACATTGGGCAGAGAGTGGGAGACCTTGGAACACTCAGTCCTAAATGGGATGTATACATCAAATCCCTCCCCTCAGGGCTAGGGAATCCCACAGAAGAGGAGGTAGAAAGATGGTGAGAGCCAGAAAACCCATGGAAACAAGGCATTCTAACCACAGCACAAGTGAAGCACATACAAACTCCCGGACTGGCAACGGGCACAGGACCTGCACAGGTCTGCAGCAGATGGGGTTCCAGTTCTGAGAGAAGTGTATGCAAACTCCCATCCCTATTCCAAAAGATAGTTCCAATTGTTAACTACTCAAAAATAAAGGATTAGTTCTCTCAAATGGAGTTTCACTGGGTATGCAAACCACTTTTAAGGGCAGGCTGCATGCCTAGCAGTCGATGGCAACACAAAATGAACTCAATGGTATCTTATAAGCCCTTCGTGTGTGCACTCAGGCTTCTGCTTTGTGTTCTCACGGAGTCCTGTGAGTGTGAACCTGTGTGTCTCTGTGTCTCTATGTGTTTCTTGTGATTTTTTTCCCTCTTTTTCTTCTGTTTGTTAGTTTGGTCCTTTTCTAGCTTGGTTGTTTTTGTTTTCTTATTATTGTTTAGAGGCCTGCTTGTTTTCTAAAAAGAGACAGGTATATGGGAGTACATAGGAGAGGACAAGGGGAGGGTCTCAGATGAATTTGAGGAGGGGAGCCATAATCAGAAAATATTGCATGCAAAAAAAAATCTGTTTTTCAATAAAAGTTAATTAGAGGAAAAAAGAGTTATATGTGCTATAGGTTTTTTCCTGAGTTTCTGTTACACATTTAAAAAGTTTTCTTTTTATTTAGCTAAATTTTCTGTCTTGAAAGATGATAATTTTTTTCATGTGTTTTTGTTACATCAACTTCTATAAGTCACATGGCTTTCTATATTAATCTAAAAGAATAAATTATATGAATAGACCTCATTTGTATATTACTGTATCAAAGTTATATAGTTAAACTTAATTTAATATATATTCTTAATATATGTGCATATATATACACTTAAGAATCAACTAATTAACTAATTATAATAACTAATGTTATATTGACCTGGTTTTTGAGGAAACTATGTTTAATTATTTTATCTATTTATTCTGGATTTTCTCATTTAAAATAATAAGTACATACTGAGTTTTTTGTTCTGAAGTCAGCCTTGTCTGACCTGATCATAGCTCTCTGTTTCCTTTGGTTAGTACTAAGGCAGTGTGCCTGTCTCTGCCCTTTTGTTTTACAGCTTATTCTGAGTCTTTAAAGTGAGTTTCTTGATACAAAATTCACTTTGACGATTTATATAGTTAGATAAATTACATATAATTATCAGAAATCTATATAAATTATTATGTGGATGCTGTAACACATTTGTGTGTATTTTGGGTTGTTATTGGCCACATTTGCCACTGCTTTCTCTTTTGCATTGCTTTTTAATTTTTCCTCATCTTTTTCTTCCTTCTCTGCTTCATTGAAAATGTATATAAGCTCACTACTTATTGTGGGTGTGTCTCTGTGTGCCTGTGCGTGTCTGTCTGTGTGTATCTCTGTGTGCCTGTGTTTGTGTCTCTCTGTGTGTATCTCTGTGTGTGTCTGTGTGTATCTGTATGTGTGTCTGTGTGTGTCTATGTGTGCCTGTGTGTGTCTGTGTGTGTATCTCTGTGTGTGTGTCTCTGTGTGCCTGTGTGTGCCTGTGTGTGT
>JAQHUG010000195.1:1407795-1441450 GCA_028555095.1 Dicrostonyx torquatus | reverse complement strand
GATCCCCAGAGCCTTAGCCCTGGAGCCTGCTGCTTTGTGAGGTCCTAGGACCCCGCAGCTGGAAGGGGGAGCTGGGCTGGGCTGGGAAAAAATCCAGTACCCGGGCAGGGCCCTGCCCTACTTCTTTTTAATTGTCTTTCTGTAGCTGTTAGTGATGACTTGAACTAGGGCTAAATAGGAATTTTCATAAATGTTACCTATGAGAAATTCCCAAATCATTCAACTAAAGCCATATTGGAGATGTTTCTTTTCCTGTCGATATATTATAACTGATGATTACCCTCCTGGGAGCAACTAGCTTTGTTGAAATATCATTTGTGCAAAATTCTGAGAGCATCTTTAATTTTTCAAACATGCGCATCAATGATAGTCCCTTTCCTGTGTGGGATCTTTTAGGTTCTCTTCACGCTGTAAACATATGGCAATCAAAAATAACTGTGGATTTAAGCAATGGAGACCAATTGAAGTACAGTTACTGCTGACTGTGTGGGTTCATTACTGTGAATACTCCTCTGTGACAGGCTCCAGGCAGGCGCGTTCACTGTCTGTCCTAAGCTTCCTCATCTCCCAGCAGATGAAAAGAATGGACAAACAAACAAACAAAAACAGTTCCTTTTGCCATTAAAAGAAGGTGATCATTTTTCTTTTCCAGTAACCTGTGCTCTTCTGAGATTGCCACTTAACTGGTTTCCTGACCTGAACAAAAGTGGAATTTGCTGGTGGTGGGACAGTTTGCATTTTAGTATAGGATCCAAGAAAAGATGGCCCCAAGCCAGGTTAGTGGATCTTTTCTTATTCACAAGAAGGCTTAACTGAGAAGCCTCCTGTGCTGAACCAGCACTGAGGTTTACCAAGCAATTGTTCTTACTACTAACTGTTGGGTAGCCTTTCTCCAAATCACATCTCTTAGATCCACAACTTTGCCTGAAAACCTCCAAGTGTGGACCTAATGAAGCGTATTGGCATAGTTTCAGTGACTAGAGAAAATTTAGGAGCACATGCAAAGGTGTCTTTCAGTCTCCTGCCATCCTTACTGTCTCAAAAGGTAGGTCCATGAAAGGTTGATGAAAGTGAGCGTCTTTCTGTTGATATCCGTGTAATAAAATGCCCCATCTCTGAGCCACAGTTTCATTCTCTAATACATAGTTCCTGTAAATTGTGGGATGCAGGCTGAATTAAACAGGCCAGAGAGTTTCATTGTCTCCAAATTGAATCTTTGTGGACTAAATTAATTCAGTTGAGCTGATGCTATAAAAGACACCGAGGAAGAGAAAAATACATAATTTCTCTGTCTCTATTAATCTTTTAATCTCCTACTATATCAAAATGAAGTACTCTTGATACTTGTTGGAGCTTCACTTGTCTTCTTTGAGAAGTAGACAGAGCAAGTCAAGAGGACCATAGAACCCACAGCTGTAGTCCCTTACATTAAGATTTCCCTTGCGTTAAGACTTTCAGATGCAAGGGCCAGCATCAAAGACTGTCTTTTAGTCGGTAAGGAAGACACTGGGATATGGGTTAATTTAAAGGCTGTATTATGTGGAAACAAAGATAACATGAGTGAAGTGTCGGCAAGAAGAAAGCTTCCTCTACCCTCCTACATACAGAAACGGAAATGAAACTAACAAAAGATAAATAATAGAAAAAGCAGAAATTAATAATTTTTAAATTATTTATTCATTTATTTTACTTGTAATTATTCATTTATTGATTGATTGATTTGTATATGTACATGCATGCATATGCTCACAGGACACATGGGTCCAGGAATGAAGCTTAAGTTGTTAGGTTTGACAGCAAGTGCCGGGAATGAATGAGCCCTCTCCCAGGCCCAAAGCACACAATTGCATTTTTTTTGTTTTGTTGTTCTTATTGAATGTATACATGTATTTAATATATTTATATATTCCCAAATACCACCAGTTGAGTCCATATAATATTATTTGTGTGTATATTTTCAGGGAGAACTAGACAACCAATTGATGTACCCAATCCTGGAGAGGGCCACCTCTTCCTCATTCAGCTTTGTGTTGCCTGTAGTTCTTTGTGTAAGGTTAAGGCCTCATGGACTTTTCCCTGTCCACTATGGCATGATTGTTGGTGTCCTTGTTCAGCTCAGGTTTGGCCAGTCATGTTGCTAAGACTTTGCCGATGTAGTTTTGTTTCTGATGTTACTAGGAGACACAGTCTCACAGCAAAGTTTCTGATCCTCTGGCTCTTACAATCTTTCTGTCTCTTCTCCAATGTTTCCTGAACTTTTAGGTGCAGGAGTGTTTTGTAGATGTATCCACTGGGACTAGGATCCACAGTTCTGCACATTGGTCAGTTGTGGTTTTCAGTAGTTGTCGAGAAGTTTCCTTGATGAGGGATAATGACTAGCTTTCTCTGCGGGTGTAATGGTAAATGCTTATAGCTTGTTGTTAGGGGTTATGCTGGTCTAGTAAGTAGTGGTTGTAGAGTCTATTCCAACAGCCATAATTTTACTAATGCCGGATAGTGGGCTAGGTTTTCAGTACCAGGCATGGTATCTTCTTGTTGAGCAGGTTGTAAGGCCAATTAGGGAGCCATTAGTTACTGTCAAGATATATGTGCCACTACTGCACTGGTAAGGTTATTGTGCCATGCTGGTCACGAATGAAAAGCACACAATTCTGATTAACCTTTCATAGGCATAGCAGCTCACACACATACACAGATGAAATTCAAAGAAGCATTCAGACCTAAGGGTTCATATTTCCTTCCTGAACAAAGAAATAAGGTTTGATGTCAAGGGCTAATAAAGCACCAAGACACGCGTGGGAAGTGGCTGAGAAAACTAGCAGATTAAAGAACTGTTTCTAATAAAGTCCACAAGTGTAAATTCGCCTGGGTGTGCATTTCCTGATTCCCATCGTAAGAGTGACATTTCACCCTCTTCAAGGGAGTTTATGCCTACTTTCAGGTCAGTGAGGGAAACATGGGGAAGTCACACACTGTATTGTTGTGCAGAGGAAAAACACAAGTCTCCCCTCGAAGAGGACAAGAGATGTTGATTCTGAAGCCAAATATGAGTGACCACTACTTAGGGGCACAGATTTACGGAATCTCCAGCTCCATGTTGTGATGTGGTATCAATCTCATGAAGTTTTTATAGTAACAGATCAAAGAACAAATCAAGGTACTTTTCAAATACAGAGGTGAGCCACCAGGTAGGCAAGGAGAATCTCAGCTAGAGGTTTCAGAAGCCGGAGGGCATTCGTAGCCTCTGGGATGGTAGGAATGAGCTATGTTTGTACATCCCAAAGGATTTACCTAATTGTCACAGAGATGTGAAGTCACATACAGAAAAAGACAATAGCTGGCTATTAAAGGATGCTGTTAATGGTTAGCCCAAAACAAGTCATCTTTGTACTGCCAAACTCTCCACAGGCACTGAAGGTCTGTTAATTGTCCTTACAGACATTCAATGGAAGGTGTGGTTTTTGTCAAGTACTCTTGTTCACAGTTGA
The DNA here is from genome assembly GCA_028555095.1 of Dicrostonyx torquatus. NCBI lineage: Eukaryota > Metazoa > Chordata > Mammalia > Rodentia > Cricetidae > Dicrostonyx > Dicrostonyx torquatus. The sequence goes on along the minus strand of JAQHUG010000195.1, from coordinate 1,437,962 downwards.
TTTTCTGTTATCATAGTCAGTCATGTTTGGAGGTATCACATTCTGAGCTGTTTCAGAAGGAGCCATGTTTGGATCTATGGGGCAGCTTCCTGATTAATATGCGTAGTACCTACTGGACCTTAAATCTTCCTTGAAGGAAGTCACATAGAAAATGCCTTTAATCCCAGCACTCAGGAGGGAGAGGCAGGTGGATCCCTGTAAGTTCGAGACCAGCCTGGTCTACAGAGCGAGTGATAGGACAGGATCCAAAGTTACACAGAGAAAAAAAGCAAAGCAAGGCAAAGGAAAGGAAAGGAAAGGAAAGGAAAGGAAAGGAAAGGAAAGGAAAGGAAAGGAAAGGAAACTGAATACTTGAAGGATGCACTTTCAGATACCCCGATGAGAAAGTAGAGAAAATCCTCTGAAGCCTACTTGAGGCATTGGAAACACAAGGTAGGATTGGAATGGTGGAGTCTGGGGGCAGGGAGGAACCTGAGACCTGGTTACCAGGAACATCTGCATATGAAAATGCTCTGGACAGAGACATGAAGACATTTGCCTGGACTTGCCTTCAGCAACTACAAACACAGGGCCAGGAAGGCAGGAGGCTTTCTTTCTTGGAAACATTTTTTTTTTTTTTAGACTAAGAAGGGATTCTAAAAACGTTGAAGACCCAGAAATGCTGGGTGGTGTTTTAAGACCGCTACTGTATGAAGCAGAAGGGCACCTTGGACTTAGAGAAACAGTTGCGCCGTGGTTTGCATCAAAATGCCCCACGTGTTTAAAGATTAGAATGCTTGGCCCCCAGTGGGCAGAAATGTTTGGGGAAGGTTAGAGGTGTGACCTTGTTGGAGGAGATCTGCTACTAGGAGTGGGCTTTGAGGTTTTATGAGCACATGCCGTTTTAGTGGGCATTCTGTTGCTCTCTCTGCCTGGTGCTAGGGATCAAGATGGAAGCTTTCAGTTACTGTCGCGGCACCATATCTGCCTGCCTACCGCTGTGCAGCCCACCATGATGGTCATGGACTCTCTGGAACCACGAGCCTCTACAAACTCTTCCTTCCCTTTGGTCATGGTGTCTCATCACAGCAGTCGAGAATCAACAAAGACAAGCTGAATTCTGAAAAATTCGGTCAGATTATTGACGAGGCAAAGGGATGCTCCCTAATCCCACAGTCTGCGGACAGACAACTCAGTTCTCAATAGAGCTGGGAATGTCTGATTCTATCCTAGTGGGAGGCTAGAAGTGGTGAGAAGTGGCTTCCCACTTTGGAGTCTTGTTTTCTCTCTTCTCTCTCTATCCAACGCAGGTGAGCCCCGTTGCCTGGAAACTACACATGAGGATATGTGCTTCAAACTGAGAGACTCCTGGATACCATCTGGGCTAAACAGATCCTCTCCCCCAAGCTGCACCCCCATTTCTATTACAAGCCCTATAAAAAGTCCCCAGTCTAGCAGCTCGGTGGTACTCTGCTCTGGGACCTGCTTCTGGGACCTATACAGAGGCTCTGCTTTCCCTTGTTCTCTTAGTTCACCCCGTAACCCCACAATAGTTTTCCTTTCCAAACTCGCCCTCTTGTCTTTGAAACCACTTTTTCAGACTCAGAAGACAGCGGACCCCCAAACCACTGTCTGCGGTGGCCCTATTGACGCTGAAGCTGCCTGAGCCTCCACACGTGTCAAGGACCCTTGCTTTCCTCTCATTTTCTATTGATCCTCGGATTCGGGGAAGGGACTTGAGGTGGAGTATGCGGATCAACACTCTGGTTTATCCCTGCTTTAACTTTACCTTTGCTACTGTCCGTCTTTCTATGCAGGCGCAGGCGCGGGCGCAGGCGAGAGGAATGGGCTGTGCTCTTTCCCTTTCCTTCTTTACACAGTCCTTTCACTTAGGAAGGAAGAAGGTGGATTTCCGGGGGAGTGTTCTGCTGCTTATGTGGCCAGAGGCCAGGAGTCCTGGTCCCCTCTCTAAATGGATGCCTGCATCGATTCCAGAAGTGGGCTGCCATCGAGCTGCCAGTCTAGGGACCTTTAAATAGGACTTGTGGCAGGAATGGGGCTGAGGTATAACGATGACATTCCATGATGTAACATAATGGGTTCTCTCCATGGGTATGGGAACTGAAAACGACACTCACTTCACGGAGCAGTGAGGGGCTATAATCATGCCATATACATGACCACATGCCAAGCAACTTCCTCATTAAGTTCCTCCTGGTGTTGGTAAGATGGCCAAATGCGTGACTGATTCTCTAGTGGTAAAGCACAAAGAAAGAGAATGGCTATAATTATGATCGGTCATCATTAGGAGCGCGCCTCATTCTCTAGAATCCAGAGGAATGCTCAAAGCGATGGTAGCATTTGCAGAGAACAAAAGCCGTGCACAGGCGTTTGAATTAGAAGACTTTGCTAAAGAATGCTCTGGCCGTGTCATGTATTGGCTGCAAGACCTTAGACAGTTTGTTTAGTCCTTTAGACTTTTACAGAAAACATTGCATGTCTCATATCCCCATTGAAAACACAGTTGATGTGAGGTGTTTTGTGCACATCGAAAATGCATACAAATAAACGTAAGATATTATACGAGCATTTTGAAGTAAAAATGATTGCTACTTCACAACCTTGGGGTGGCTATAATCAAAAAGACAAATGTGTTGATGAGGATGTAGGGAAATGGAACACTTAGGCTCTGCTTGTGGGAGTGTAATAGGCACCTTGAGGAACAGTCTGGCGCTTTCTGGAAAGGTTAAATATAGATTTGCCACATGACCCAGCGGTTCTCTGAGGTAGATGCCTGAGAGACGTAAACACATGAATCCCCACAGAATCTTGCACACGAGTGCTTGTAACAGCATTATGATAATAGCTAAAATGTTCATCATTTTAGAAACGGGTAAACACCATGTGAGCTGTTCATACAGCGGAATTGTGCTTGGAAATGAAAAAAGAATGAGGCGCTAATGCATGCTACCCTATGAATAAGCGGGAAACATTATGTTAAGTAAAAGAAACCATTCACAAAAGATTACATATTGCACTTGGTCTTAGCCAAAAGGCCAGAAAGCATTCAAGGCCACATATTGTAAGATTCCCTTTGTATGAAATGTCTGTCATAGGAGAATATATAGAGATAGAAAGTAGGTTAGTGGTTGCCCAGGGCTGGGAATGGGCTGGGGAGAATCGAAGAGTGGCTGGCTGCTAATGGGTATCGGTTATTTTGGGTGCAATAAAAATGCAAGAAAATTGATTGTGGTGATGATTGTGGCTGCAAACTCTGTGACAACACTATAAACCATCGAATTGTATGCTTAAAGAAACAGTGCTTTCTAGCTCTACAAAGCCCAACCAATGGAAGACTAATTCATTAATAAGAAAAGACATTGGTAAATGATGTATTTAAGTCAGATATTTAAGCATATTTTAGCGTTGTTTTTTCTAGACTGGGTCAGCAATAAACGAGTTGCCTCTTCAGCACTTATGATTTTCTCATACTTGGCACATTTATATATTATATAACTTTCTATATTACATACATTTGAGATCTCTGGGCTAAGACTTCGGTAGCAAATGTCTTAATTCCTCCGCATCTCACACTTCTTGTGTGGTTGATGGAAACAGGAGTTAGAAAATTGACAGGCGGCTCAGGGCAGGGACTCCAGAAGCAGCAGTTCCAGAATCTCCTGTCTCTCTAGTCAGACAGGGGGCTCTGGTGGGGACTTGAACATCACCGATTGACCCTCTAGCGAACGACTTTGGAACTAAGCCTTTCTACCTGTGCCTTGGTTTCAGTCCAGCTCCTAGAGGGATTCAGGTTTCCGTCCTCAGAGCAGGGAATCTACCCATCAGGTGGAGGCACAGCATCACCTCCACTCTGAAGAGGTAACTCAATCGTGCAGATCTATGACCTGACCAAGGGACTACTCCTTACGAAGGCAGGGCTACCCTTAGGTTCATCTTAAGCTATGCTAAAGAGGTAGGTGGAATAGTTATATCCCTTTAATGAGAAAATATACTTTTTCTTTCGAGGATTCTGCCCCTCAGCCTAGCCTGCCTTTTTTTTCCTCCTTTGAATTATTGAGAAAACTGTAACTTTTTTTTCTTTCTCTTTGTTAAGCATGCTTTTTCTAACACTTTTGGGCTTATCTCTTCTCTAAAGCCCCACTCTGAGCCACGTGACTGCTTTCATGTCAGGTGTCCAGTCTCCATTACAACTTAAGTACCTCGGGTTCCTTCCTCTCCTCCTCTACTCTTCCTCAGGAAGCAGCTGAGATTTATTGCTCACCTACCCTGGGACTTTCTCTTTGAAACTCAAAGTTGTCTTTGAGATTCCCATTTCAGCCAATTCATAACCATTTATTCATGAGGCGACTCCCTTTTTCCCACTAACCACAAAGCAACACCCCAAATTTTTGGTAACATGATGATGTTAGGAGCTACTTGCATATAGTATATGACTACACAGAAAGGTGGAAAGGGAGAGTCAATTCCCCAAAGTTTTCCCCGACCTACACACAGAGGCACAATGACCCCCATCATGCCACATGCATATACAATAATGAAAAATAAAAATAAATAAAAATTGACACCCTAGCAGACAGAGATATTTGCAGTGTACCCTTTTATTCAGCAGCATTTTGGAAAACCTTTGTTAATTTAGGCTGGAGGTGGAAATCTCAGAACCGTGTACACATTGTAGGGAAGTTTATCTAAGTTCATGTCATATTCGTGGTCTCATCTGTCCATTTGCAGTCTGTATGCTTTTTCACTTCCCCTCTCAGAGGCTATGAAAAGGAGCTGCAGAATAGACTGGATCTCTGGCATTCGTGTCTTCCTCAAAGAGGTGTTTTGCTCACTGTGATGAAAACAGCAGAACGAAATAAGTTGGGTCACTAGGGCAGGGTCCTCATGAGGCTCTGCTGGCCTGAAATCAGGCATGTCTTTGGTGTTTCTTGGCTGGAGGCCAGAAATGCTTAAGGGCACAGGTCCATGTTCTGTTTTCTCGTTTTCATCTTTCTCGCCTGTTTATATAGCAGCCTAATGAGCACAGCTGGCCAGAATCGGTGCACTCAGACATTTCCTTGACCCTAGAAGGTGTGTGCTAAAACTCCAGTCCAGCTGTAGGAGTGGAGAGGCCTATGGACATCTCCTGGGCATCTGTGGTTGGGCCAGCTGGACCGAACAGTTCACTTCCCCTTATCTCCACCTAGTAAGACCTTATGAACCCCTATACAAGGACCTGCAGTGATGACTCACTTGGCACCCCTCCTATGGGAACTTTTCTTGCTTTCCTTCCATGACAAAATTTTCTTTGAAGCTCAGAAAACTCCTTCCTAGACCTCATCTTCTCAATGCCCATGAAATTCATTGAGCAAAGGACATAGAGGTCACTGGCTTGGGGTAGCCTTGGTGGCCACTGGCCACTGATTATCCAGCACCCTAGTCTTTTGAACTACACTCATTTGAGAAGAGCAAGTGTCCATGCACTAAGGATCCATATCTTCATGCCCATTTCCCTCCTCTTCATAGCGGTGACACACTTATGTGAGTGTGAACATGAATGACTGAGAAGTGCAGTTCATGACAGGTTGTGCTTTCCCAAACTGCTTGCAAAGATATTTCCTGTCCCAGACTTTCCTTCAGTACTTTGTCACACTCTTGTCAAGAGGCAGATCCACGTCTCCCCTTTCCTTTGACCTGGGAGAACTTCCTGCCTGCCCTGGTGAATAGAGTATGGTAGAAATGATCCTACAGGGCATCAGATTCTGGATTAGAAATGGGTAATTTTTCTCCTTGCTTTCTTTCACTTTGGATCCCTGGACTGTCTTTAAGTTGGCCTCCTATCCTAACGCTGCTATACTAGAGAGACCAAATAAAGGGACCACACAGGGGCAGTGAAAGAAACTTCTTGCTTGGCATCAAGAATTTTGAGACCTCAGATATTAGGATCTTTCCAGCCATGCACTGGACATGTGAAGAACAAGGTACCTATCTGTTCTCTGACTGCAACTAGGAAAACATCTTAAAAGACAACTATTTAGTGAGCCCAGCCAGCTTCCCAGGTCCTGTGAGTTAATAATGTGATTGACTCACATCCTTAAATTTTGGTGTGGTGTGTCATTGCACAGATAATCAAATGCTCTTGGTTAGGAAGCTGGTGAAAGACTTCAAGAATGAGGTTAGCCACAGGCAGAAGTCACAGAGCTCATAACTATAAGGGTGGGATGGTGACTCGGGAACCAAACTCAATAAAAGGCAAAATCTCAGAGAGGGAGGAACAGATGTAAGTGTAATCAAGAAAGCTAATTGTGCTAATGGTAGGGTACCAGATGTGGAGACCAGAGTGGTGGAGACAGTTGCCAAGAGGGTTTATCAGTACTCATCTATCGGTGCTCATTTTATATCGGTGCATCTGGTGAATTATGGAAAAATGAATGATTTATGGAACTTTCCCTTTGAACTGAATAATAGACCTTGGGGGACCTACTTTTTCCAGCTCTGAACGTCCGAGGAACTTTCCTCTTTAGATATATCAACAGACAGAAACTATGATGGCCAGATGAACTGTGCCTATCCAAGTGGTCTGTATAACCCTGCTCAGTGACACACATAATTAAAGTTTAAGCAGTGGTGCTTCCGATAGCAGCCAGTGTCAACCAGTGGCTTGTAACCCAAGTACCCCAGAGGGCGTCACTGAAAATCAAGCTTCTGGTTGTGCAATTCTGACAAGTGGAAAGAGATCCTGGTAACTTCAGGATGGCCTTGCCACTGTGGTCTCCCCCAGTCTTGGCTCCAATTAGTCCAGTGAATATCTCACTCTCATCTGACCAACAGGATGACTATTTGAGATAATCAGTGCTGTGTGACAGCATTTCACCTAAAGCTTGCACTTTATTAAATGCTGGGTTATCAGGCAAATGCTCACCTTAGGTTAAATAATAAGTGGATCTGTCCCTAACCTGGGGCGTAAGGATGGAAATAGGGCTGTCATTAGATAGCTTGTGGGAGCTGATTCCTTCCTTTCACGATGCAGGTCTCAAGGCTTGACCTCAGGTCATCAGGCTTGGTGGCAAATGCTTTCTTAACCTGAGCAGGCATCTCACTGTTTCTAGTGAGGGCTTTTAAAATCAATATTTAGTAGCATCAGCATTGATTTCAGCTGATGGTAGAGATATAATTTACAGATGATAGAAATCGGTTCTCTGACTTTTGAAGTGTGTACAGTTATGCAAGCACCCCTTTCCCTCCTCTTCACAGTGGAGGAGTTAGATACAGGGCAGTTTCATTCACCCCCATCCAAAGTTCCCTGTGTCCTTTGTGATCATATTCCAGCCCCTCCATCCAGACTATGGCAGCCACAGGTGTAGCGTTGCTTATCACTCTGCCCCTGCTAGAGTGGCGTGTATGTGGGAGGATATGCTGTGTCCTCATATTTCAAACCCAGCTTCTCTGGCAGCAATGCTTTCCATTATGTTTATTTACATTACTGCATCATTACAATAATATTACATTATTATTGATTGTTTATTCCTATTTAATGCTAGAAGTTTTCATAATACAGCACATTTTATTTAGGTGGATATTGGGTCTATTTATAGTTTGGGGATAATAATAATGAAAGGCATTGAAATTGTATGGGTTTGGTGGCAAAATCATCATCATCATCATCTTCTTTTTCTGTGGTGGGGAATACGTAGAACTGACAATGTTAACTTAACAGACAAAGGATTTTTTTTATGTACACTTGACAGTCTGTCTTGGTGGCCTGTAATCCCAACATGCAGAGACTGAGGCAAAAGGATCACTCACTTCAGACAAGACTGCATTACAGAGTGAGGTTATGTCTGGAGATGTATATACGTATACACACACACACACACACACACACACACACACATTTGTGGAAAAAAACAGCCATTTGTGAAATTATCACTGTTAGCTCATTTTAGGGATAAACTTAAGAATACAGACATTATATAATTGTCTGAAATTACACAGTCAGTAGGAATAAACCAGGTTATTTTCCTGAGTCTTAACTATTTCTTCCTCATTTCCTACATTGACAACCAATGTCTGTATTGGAAACAGAAGCAACGGGCGTGGCCTTATCACCCCAGTGAACAAGTGTGATAAATACTTAGCTTCAGAAGGAGAAATTGACAGATTAAAGCATAACATGAAAACCTTTATGGAATCAATTGAGGAGAACATGAGCTCACAAAGAAGACGATGTGAGTTAATTCAAAATTCAGCTCAAGATGAGTCCTGACCTTTACGTTTTTATCCCGTTCAAACACTATAGGATTGTGCCAAACTGTGCATGTAAGCAGCTCTGATGGATGCTTCTTCATGAGGCCTCTCTGCTGTTAATGCATACTAAGTAGCATGTCCGCTCCAGAGCAGCAAGGCATACCTATCCATTCAAATACTCCCGTACATTCGTGGTTTGGCTAACATTCCTTTGTCACAATAACAATAGCAATAACTTTAGTATATGAATAATTAACATCTTTAACAGTTGCATTTTCTATTCACATATATACTGCCTTGGATTCAAAAATGATATTCATAATATGAACAAAGGAGAAATTGTAGCAAAGATTAACCTCTAAAAATGCACTGTGGAGGTTTGGGAACTCTTCCATAGAACTGGAAATAATGAGAAATTGACAGTGAAATATAAAAGTAGATCATGAATAGTTAATACCTAATTTTTCTTTGATGAAGGAATTAAAACACAAACTAAGTAATCATCCCAGTGACAATCCGAGGCAAATTTGTCATCGCCAGTGCCTAGCACCAGGCCTTGCATTTATTATATTCAGAATAAACACTCGCTGGGTTGAATTTAATCTTTCCAAGATAAATGTTTGTAGGAATGGTGAGATAATAGTGACAGCTACTCTGTATAAAGTCTATGAGTTTAGCATTAATAAAGGCAATGCAGTTTTGTCTTACCAAGAGAACTAGAAGGAATGCAGATGTTACTGACATGGTAACCAACTTCCTCAAAGACATCCGAGAAGAGAGGGATAGCGACAGCTGTGACTGATGCTTGGCCCCTGAGTACTATTGTATTCTAGATGCTCAGAATTTAGGTGTTAAGGCTTGGGAAATGTGGTACAGCATGTGTGCATGCAAGGTCCTGGGTTCAGTCTCTAGCACAGTGGTTCTCAACCTTCCTAATGCTTCGACCCTTTAATACAGGTCCTCAAGGTGTGGTGATGCCCAAGCATATTTTTTTCATTTTTTTCGAGGCAGGGTTTCTCTTTGTATCTTTGGCTGTCCTGTCTATGTATCTTTGGCTGTCCTGGAACTTACTTTGCAGACCAGGCTGACCTCAAATTTATGCAGATCTGCCTGTCTCTGCCTCCCAAGTGCTGGGATTAAGGTGTGCACCACCACTCCTGGCTCCATAAAATTATTTTCATTGCTACTTCATAACTGTAATTTTTGTTACTGTTAAGAATTATAATGTTAAATATCTGATATGCAAGGTAGTCTTAGGTGACCCCCATGAAAAGTTCATTTGACCCCAAAGGGGTCATGATCCACAGATTGAGAACCACCGCTCTAACACTGTAAGACATGAGGAAAGCGCTCATGAAGTCAAGTCTTTCTCTGAAGGCTCTAACTGGACAAAAACAAATGCAAGGGAATCCAGCTGATTGAACCTTCTGCCTTGGAGCAGAGCTCAGGCCCTAGCCCAGGAGCTGAATCCATAGTTCCTGTTCCCTTGAAGCCAGGGCATTGGCTCAGTGTATAGATTTTGCCTCCAGCATACACTTGCCTGATGATTCATTTGGAAATTGATGTCTTGAAGGAGAAAGAGTCCCGTAGTTATTCTCTATTCTCATAATTCCTGGGCAGTCGCAATGTAGCGTCTAGATTCTGGAAATGTCAGTTGCAAAATCCCGGTGATAATTTCTGGCCTCTGCTGCTCACATTGTTAGCAGATTGTGTCCACTCTGGATCCACTGTGTAGGTGGCAGAGATGTCTCCTGGGGTTTAATTGTGTGGTGTGAGGTTGAATGCTGTTCCAGGAATCTTTCCATTTGAATCTGGAACTAAGAACCTTAACGCGCAAACATTTAATAAGATAACTTGAAAGAGCCCAATTGCATAGCATATTCTTGAGGAAGAAAGTAAATCAAGGCACCCTGGTTACTCCAGAAGACAACAGAATAACAACAGGTAAGTGTCGATGATGGCCAGGGACTAGAGTCAGTGAAATCATGAGGCATTCATTAATGACTCAGGAACATGTTTAATTATATAGTAAGAATCCCGCATCAGTGGTCTTCCTGGAAGCCAGAGCCGTATTTTGCCCAACTACAGTATTCTTACATTAGAGAATTACATATACCACTCGGCCTCTGTAGGAGGTAATTTCAAATTTCTACCGTCTGGGCAATATGAATGCATTCATGTGCTCAATAAAAATGACATGTGGTTCCTCTGCAAATGCAGGGGTCACCTTCCCAGAATTCATTCTTTATCTTCATCTGTTTTGGCAATTGGCTGGAGCTGGTCCCACAGCCACTCAAGTGATCGTCCCCAGGCATCATACCGATCTATCCCAGAGAGAAGCCAGGTACCTGTGAAGGGAATTATCCCCCCTGTTATGCAGAAAAAATGCCCCCTCCCATTAGTAGCAAATGTGTGAGCAATAGCGCTGTTGCCTGGTCTGTGACCATGTTGCAACCTTAAAGAGTGACAGCTGTAGGGGTTTCTTGGTGCCGGAAGACTGAGTGGAGGCACAGAGGAAAAGTGGGCTCTGGGCCATCGGGGTCTCTGTCAAGATTTGCTCAAATATCACTTGGCACATTGAGTGAGCAGATAGGGAGATGGGGTTACCAAGTTCAAGCTTCACTGGGGTGGTGCCTATGAAAGAGAAAGGCAAAAGAAGCATACAGGAGTGGAAACATGAGACCTTGGTGAAGTCTGGGTGCTCACGGTGACACAGGGGGCAGGGAGATGCGCATTGGACAGGAAGACGCAGACTGTGATGTAAATTCTATGTTACCAGACCTGAAAGAGGGCTGCAGGGTGAACTGCTGGTTGGAAGAACGCCACTTTGGGCAGCAGTGCCAAGTCCTGCTGTGCTCAGTTCTCAGGAAGATCGGCATGGCACCTCAGTTCTGCACACTGGACCCCAAATCTCTAGGACCTGAGGACTGTCTGTTATTTGCACACCTGCCAGCTGATAGCCCATCCTCTTTTGAAGGGCGGTTCAAACTCATCTATTATTTTGTTGACGCTGATGGTTACCATGATTACCAACATAGTTTTTGTTACTGTTACTGAAAGAACTCAGCTCGTGTGTGAAAGGACGGGTTCAGGTCTTGAAAGGGTTATCAGTTCAGTTCAGTGCATGTTCACGAGGCAAGCTAATTTGGTTATTTCTTATCTTGGAAAATGAACAGATGACCAAACATGTCACAGAGCTGGCAAATGGCTGGCACATAATTAGTGGCAGCTATTATAGCTGTGCTTGTCAGTGATGCTTGGTGATGGCAGTGGAGCTCTTGGTGTCCACATGGTGCTAGGTGGGCTTTTCTCTTTCATTATATAGAAGATTATAATTATAATTTCTCTCATCTGCGTTTATATTCAAGTGATGAAAGATATACAATTTATAACCTATTTTTAAGGTTTTTATGTTTAACTTGTAAGTCTTATTAATATATTCACAAATCTTAATATTTTGGTTTGAGCAATTGTAAACACTTCATTTATTACTTAATTAATGTTCAATTAGCTTTAAAATTTGATGGATTAAGTCCTTTAAACATTAACACTATTTAGAGGCTTCCTTGATATTCCAAACTATAATTACCATTTTAATAAATGTATTCTCTAAATATCTGAAATACCTAATATTCCAACCTTATAAGTCTAACAAGCCAGATATTTGGATTTTTATCAAACCCTTATAAATTTAATAATTCAGGCTTACAAATTTAATAAAGTTGCTTCTGTTAAAAATCGTTCATGAAATAACACAGTCACTAATAAACAACTTCCCAATAAACAGCAGCTCCTTTCAAATGTATACCTTTGGGGCTTGTACATATAGTTGCCAATGAAAGGTATCATATGATCCCACCGCACCACTTGGTTATAAACTTAGGATAGCCAATAATTTGTTAGTATGGGTTAGGCTGGCAAGAAACATGGTGTGAGAATGGGGTACTAAAGGCAACTAGTAAAAGGAGACATGGCTTGGTTGTCCAGTGGTGTACAGGACAACACTAACTCCAAGGGATTTTCACTTCTCTGTCCTCAGCAGACTCCTAGTTACAGCTTTCCACTGAGATCCCAACTCAACACATGATATGTCTTCTGTAAACGTTTCCTTAACTTGTAACGCTTTGTCCTTAACTTGGTTTTCAACTCTTTAATATTTGACTGTCAGAAACCCCAGCCTAATTTTCAACATACATCTTTGCTGCCTGGTTTGACATAATGAATTTAGCACTTTGGGTTTTGTTGTTTCAGTTCTCTCAACATTGCGGCAAAAAATAATTTATTGAGAAGAAAACATTTCTGTTCCTAGGGAGTTATTTTTCTATTAGAGATAACAGAGACATGTTTATAAATCACCTATCATAAAAGGCAAAAATGGAGACTACCATGAAAGGGAATGTGCTTGTCTCTAGAGGGGATCCCAGGTGTCCACAGGGATGTCCCCAGCTAAGTATTTGGGCAGCAGAGGAAAGGGTGCCTGAACTAGCCTTGTCCTATAGTCACATTGATGGATATCTTGATCATCACCATAGAAATTTCACCTGATGGATGGAGATAGAGCCAGAGACCCACATTCACATCAGAACAAGGGACTGAGCTATCAAGGTGCAGTTGAAGAGCAGAAGGTGGGAGAAAATGAGCAAGGAAGTCAGGACCGTGAGGGACTGGCCCATCAACTGAGACAATGTGCTTGATCTATTGGGAGCTCATCAAATCCAGCTGGACCAAGACTGAATGAGCATATGACCAAACTGGAATCTCTGAATGTGCCTGCCAATGGGGACTGACTGAGAAACCAATGGTAATGGCACAGGGACCTATCTCCTCTGCATGTATTGGCTTTTTGGGAACCTAGTCTAGTTGGATGCACACCTTCTTAGGCCAGGATGGAGTGGGGAGGACCTTGGGCTTCCCACAGGGCAGGGTACCCTTCCCCCTCTTAAGGAAGCAGGGGGAGGGAGGTGGGGTAGTGGGGGAGTCGAAGGGCCTGGGACAAGGGAAGTAAATGTAAATTTCTCTTTTAACAATAAAAAAAGATCTATGGTAGAGAGAACTGTAGGATCACCCTCACACCCCTGACCCTCAGCATTGCTCATGAAATTGTCACCCTTACAAAGCAGAACATGATTTTATAGGTGAGACTAAGAATTTATCTTCAGCCTAACTTAATCACCAAGTCCAGTTTTTACAAGGACTTACCCCTAGCTTCTAGGAAAAGTAGAAGTTGGGGAGACGAAGGCCTGAGAGAGAATGGATATTGGATTGCCTAATTAAGTAAAAAAAATCCCTCACAGATGTGTGCAGTCATTTGGGTTTAGTTAATTCCAGATGCATCCAAGTTGACAACCAAGACTGGCCACCGTAGGTTTGAAGGAGTCGCTCTGTTGTTAAGATGAAGGAGGCCTCCTGACAAGGACCAGAGAGTGGACTCTACGGTCTGGCTATGGTTCCTAAGTGACAGTGCCATAGGATATGGAGATCTCTGTTTCAGAGACAAGGAACTGATTTTTACAACAATATGAATGAGTTCTGGGCAGAGCCTAATTCCACTGACACCTTGATTTTGCCTTTGAAGATACCAAGTGGAGAACTTGGTTGGTCTACCCAGACTTTGACCTAGAGAACTGTCAGCCAATTAACAGACACGGTTGTCAATGGTGTTTGTGGCTTTTTCCGGTACAGCAATAGAAGATCAACACACTCTCAAATCCGCTTTCCATTCTGGCTTACAGCCTCATTTTCACAGCCTTTAGGGACATGCATATCTGATGCTTTGTGAAAAGGGTGAGACCTCACACTCACTCCCCAGTCTAGGTGAGTGTACAGAAGTTTCAGCACCTAGGCGAGGATGCTTAATTGAATAACTACCCCCAAGCCTATGGTTTTCCCCTACCGGTCTTGATAGAAGTCTTCTGTGCCAGTCTCTTGTCTTCCCAGGTGGATGGCACATGTCGCAATTATCAGTGAGAGACACTCAGCATAATCTAAGAGAATAGAGTTCAGGGTAGGCGGACAGTGGGAGGAAAAGACAGGAGAAGGTAAAGACACAGAGACGGAAAGAAGCACATAGGAGGCCTACAGTGGAAAGCTTGCCACCATCTCCATCCAGATGATGGGAAAATGCCACAGGGAAGTGCACGTGCAGAAAGCATGAAGGACAAGGACAGAGATGTGTCACCGCATTGTCATGGCATGCAGCTCCTGCCTGGGCCGAGTCATGTGAGAACAGATACGATCTGCTTTTAATTGCCCTTCATGAAAGCACTTTGGAAGGAATGTTCTGAAGCAACAACTTGGGTGTGAATGTGTCTCCCATACTCCTTCTGGGAAACAGCAGTGACCTACAATGTCTTTAACTGACAGAGCACATTCACCTCCTCAAAGCACAGACTCTACAGTGACCTTTCATTTTCTGACTGGTCATGAAGATGAAGTTGATAGTCATTTTATTGCTACCAGTGTGACATTTTTATATACTTTCCCCGACACAGCACAGAATGTGTTACCCCCTATAATTGCTTTTATATACTACTTGACTTAAGGATTGTTTCAACGGTTTTGCTCCTAAATCACTTTTATTTTCAGGGATAAATGTTTTTAAGAAGTTCCAGCATCTAAGTAAAGGTTATAGCTTCCCCTTCTTTTCTTATGCTCACCAAACTAAAATGCTATCACTTTTTTTTCTGTTTGTTTCTGTTTTAAAGAAATGGGATAAGAAGAGATTTTTGCCACCACACTATATGAGCTCAGTTGTTACTATATTTATAAGTGTGTGTGTGTCTATTAATCCCCCTGCTTTGTAACTAAGATTGCAATTGGACAGTATATCTCATGTTTTCACTAGTGGTATTTTTATAAGCGACAATAACAAATTGCATCTGTGAGATCTCCTGAGTGTGCCAAGAGTTTATAGACTCTGTACCAAGGCAAACGTCTACTCACAGTCTTACTAAACACACGTTATTCTATACTTCATCATATATAATATGTATATGTAGTTGAGGCAAGATATCACTACATAATCCAGGATGGTTTTGAATTCACTATGTAGCCAGTCTGTCCTTGAACTTGTGATCTTCTTTTCAGCTTCCTTCATGCTGAGATTATAGGCGACCATCAACCATCACTCTATTTGGCTATGTTATCATTTATTAAAAGTTGAAAATAATTTGAAAAGGGCTATTACTAATTTATCTTTGTCATTAACAAGTTTTATTTTGTATTTTTAAGTTTTGAGGGCCCTATTGATCTTTATTTTATTTTGTTGTTGTAAAGATCCCGAGAGTAATGGTTATAAAAATATAATTTTTTTAACAGAAATTTAGGTCTTTCTCATCATGTACTGGGGAGATAGGGTTTGGTTACCTGTATTAGTTAGGGTTTCTATTGCTGTGAAGAGACACTGTGACCACAGAAACTCTTATAGAGGAAAGCATTTAATTGGGGTGGCTCACTTAGAGTCTCAGAGGCTTACTCCATCATCATCGTGACGGGAGCACAGCAGCTGCAGGCAGACACTGTGTTAGAGATCCAAAGGCAACGGGTAGTGTTGCCTTCACTGAGACACTGAGCCTGAGCATATATATGAGACCTCAAAACCCATCTTCACAGTGACACACTTCCTCCAACAAGGCCATACCTACTCCAACAAAGCCACACCTCCCAATAGTGCCTCTCCCTATGAGCTTATGGGGACCAATTACATTCAAACTACCACAGTACTTAGTCCACGGAAATAATTCCTCAGGTCCATGATTCCTGTCTGCAAGGACTCTATCTGAGAAGACAAATCTGTGAACAAATATCATCTGCTGATGACATATTCATTATAGAAAGATAGTGCAGCGTCTTAGGAGCAGGGCAGCAGGAGTGTGGGATAGGGACTATTTGGGTGAGGAGAGTGGAGTCATTGTCCTAAAACAAACTGTAGGTCTTTTAGCTCCCACCATCATCAAGGAACTTTGGACATTAGAGTAACATTTCTGTGCTTTGGATTTTCATTTATAGTCATAATTACTATTATTTATACAATTATTGTTATTTGTAGGAAAGAGTTGAATTAAACTTTCTGATAGATACAAATTAGTTGACAAAAGTACTTTTTCATCTCATTTGTCTGCAATGTCTTTAAAATGAAAATCAGTGCTAAACTTTCTACTCTTTAGGATTGGCATTTTCTAAAATATTTTTTTAAAAAAGCCAAAACACAACTTTTGATTTATGACTTCCATTTAAATTTTGAATAACTTGGGTTGTAAGTATTAGAAGTAATAGACACTCTTCATAATGCAGAGAAATCTGACTATATTATACACCAATGAGTTCAAGGCAGATTTTCCACATTGGTCAGTGACCCATGAGAGCATTCCCACCCTTTCCCGTTCTGAACACCGAACACCGTCACTCTTAGCCTTTAAGTTGTTTGGTGTAAATTACGAAGATGCCTTGCAGTGGGGACATCATGTCCAAACACCAGTATTTAAGCATAAAAGAGAGAGCAGAGGGGAAAAAAACACCAAAAACCAAACCGAACAGAAGGAGACCTTTGTATGCTTTCTGTTTGTCTTCGCTACCATTCTATTGCTGTGAAGAATCACCAGGTCAGAGGCAACTTGTAAGAGAAATCATTTAACTGGGGGCTTAATTTCAGAGTGGGTCCACAAGTTGCAGGGAGAGGGAGGAAGGGAAGAAGGGAGGGAGTTCTCCTGTGAACTTTTGAAACCTTAATTCCCACCCTCAGTGACGTACCTCCTCCAATAAGGCCACGGCTCCTAAATCTTCCCAAACAGTCCACTAGCTGGAACCCAAGCGTTCAAAATCCGTGAGTTTATGGGGCCACTCTCATTCAAACCGCGGTGTTTCTCGGAAAGCTTCACTGGAAGAGCTCCTTTGGCTTCTTGGGTAGACCCACGTCATGTGACCATGCCTTTCTGAAAGATTCAGGAAAGCAAACAGTTTCTCTCTTTCAGACATATTAAAAGGCCTGTCCGGGAAAGGGTGAGAGGCTCCGAGTAGTTATTGAATTAGTAAGTGAGAATGTTACCAGTACGCAAGAATGAGACACAAAGCAAGTTCTATCAGAAACTTCTGGAATGAGCTCCACCAATACAAGCAAGCAAACAAAAGAAGGTTTATTGTCTATAATTTGGGTCATTATGCAGCCAGCACTTAGGAGGTAGGGAACAAGCCAAGAGTTTTGATATTATTTTGTCTTTTAGGTTAACAATGAGGTGATAAGGTTTTGAAATGGATGGGCTTTGTTGTTGTTGTTGTTGTTTTTGTTTTTTAAGAGTTGGGCTTCAGTGTTGGAGCTTCTTTACCAGTCTGGCTGCTCCTCTCACCTCTACAAACCTGCACAATTATTAGCAAATAACCCTATTATTTATATAATTACTCACTCAGTAAATGTTGGAACTTTCTCTTGAGGAAAACAAATGCAATGAAAATCCAATGATAATTGTCTAATAAATTATCTGACATGTCCAAAGACGTCAGAACCGTTTTTTTTCCCTGTGCATGTGTACCATTTATTTTTAGTCATGTATTGACTACTATTAAAAAATATAATTGTAAGAAACACGCAAACCATAAAAAAAGAATCACCTTCAGAGCTATAATTGAGTGGTTAGGATGAAAGGCATTATAGACTGGCTTCCCAGAATTAATAACTCTGGCGGAACAAGCTAGCATGCCTAGACAATGGAATACTTGATTTGGGGAGATTTCATGTCCTGGCAGTTTTGCCTTTTCTGTCTAAGAGTACACGTGAAGTCACTTAGGTCTCTGCACTGGCTAATCAGAAACCTAAAACTATCGTAATTTTAACAGCTGAGTGAGGCTTGAATGAAGGGCTCCTGAACTAGAAGCCATGGGTCCTCTTTCTCTTGAATTGCGAAGGAAGCTAATGTTTTCTAAGCAAAATATTGGAGCAACAGCAAGGAATGATGTCATTATACCATGGCCCTCTGCTATCTTGGGCCAGTTTCTACTGTGATTCTGTGGTATCTGGATGTTGCTGTACTACTACCTTCCACTGTGTGGCCACGGTGTGTCTATAGAGCTTGAACACAGTTATTATTGCCAACCCAAAATGAGCGCTGCCCCTTTAACCCCATTCCTCTGGGAAAGCATGAATCTAATCCGAAACATGAGAAGCTATACTTAGTTTTAGTGCGTTGTTACAAAGTTTAAGATTCAAGCTGAGCATTGTGGTATACACCTATAACTCCAGTTCTTGAGAGACTGAGGCAGGAGGATTGCTAGAAGTTGAAGAACAGCAGGGGTTATATTACAAGATCATATATAAAAACAAAAGCAAAAAAAGGAAGAGTTGGTTTTTTTTGTTTGTTTTTTTTTACTGGATATAGGGTGCATAAACACTATCACTACAGCTACCTGAATGTTGCCCTAATATTTAAAACTAAGCTTTTTCTTGGGTTTTAATAAAAAAAAAAAGAAAACTAGGTGAAAAGAGAAGACATATATTTTCCTCTGAAAGTGTAAAAAGCATATTACTATGTAATTGCTAAATCAATCAAGATCGTCTCTGTCATTCACATTGTCTTGCAGATGGTGGTATCATGCATGACTCATATCTCTAAGGTCATGAGTCTCAAACTTTCAACACATCCCAAGACCACTCAGAAACTCATCAAAATGCTGATGGCCTGGACAAACCCCCGAGTTTCTGATTTAGATCTGAAACTTTTATTGGGATTTTGGTTTTTTTATTTTTACAATAAAATAAAATAAATAAAATACAATAAAATAAAATACAATACAATAAAATACAATAAAAATAAAATACAATAAAATGCAGTTATTATAAGATGCTGTTTTGAAATGTGTACAATTAAGATTTTTTTTCGATTTTTTTAAAACAGCTATTATCTTACAAGTTCCCTGTCAATGCTGATGCTATTGGTCCAAGGACTACACCTGGAGAACTGCTCTATTAAGGAAGTGATATGAAATTCTGGTTCTATACAGAAACCCACAACTGGTTATGGTTCAGAACTAAGAAAATGTAGACTGTTCAGCTCCAAATGGGCCATCTATATTAAATCCCCAAACGATCACTGTGGAAGTAGGGGTGGGAGGAGTGTAAAAGCCAGAGGCAGTGGCTGACTACAAGGACATAAGGCTTTCTGGACACAGCAGGGCGATCAAACACACAGTGGTTGTGACAGTATGTCCAAGACTTGTGTCAGCTCAACTTGTGCAAACTCTTAGTGTGGAAAGGGGAGATGAGTATAAAGTTCCCACCCTTAGCTGAGGAACTGTTGACAACTGACAGCAGCACCTGGGAGAATCAGTTTTCCATAAGGGTGTTAGCCTCCGGTGGGTCAACCACACTCCAGTGGAAGGCCACACATCCAAGAATATATGAGGAGCACAAATTAGACTTTATGATTTAAACAAGAAAAGGGAGACACAGAGTTGGGTTGGTAAAGAAGGTGAGTAGATCTTGAAGGAGGCTGGGGATTGGGTGAATATGATCAAAACATGCTTCACTAAAATTTCCAAGAACAAAAGTGAGATAAATTAATAAATAAACAAGTAAGCAGAGCAAACAAACAAAACCCTTGACCAAATTCTGGTTCTACACCCGCCCTTTCCTTTTGGCTGGGCACAGTTTCCTACTTATTTGAACCTAATGACAGTGGTTCTAAATGATTCGGGCACTAATTGTGAGTTGGTGATGGGACTAGAGGAACAGCAATGGCTTTGCCAGGCTAAAGTTTCAGAGTTCTACACGAATCTTTTTGGGAAACCCGGCTAACCCAAAACATAATGATATGACTCCGGGTGTGCACACCATGCTTCTAGCCTTAGATAAGGGGATGCCGGGGTGATGTACAAATCCCCTCTTCAGTTCTGTACAAGAAAACGTATTTCCTTTGCTCAGTCCCAGGGCTTTTCTGCACATCTCTGTTTGGGGTTTGTAGAAGTGGCAGACTCCTGGGGATGTGTTGCTGTCTGCAAGCTCCCAGAGGTGTGGCAAATTATATCTTTGCACAGGTTCTTCCAACTTAACTCGAGGGGGAATTGCATTTATACACTCCATGCTGTGCCTTCCTGGGGCACAGCAACCATTGTGTATACCTACCACTCCTTTCCTCTTAATGAGGAGATTGATTTCTCCATGAGGGTGGGTGTGCATGAGTGTGTGCAAATGAGAAAACTCTCCAACACCTTAATTGTGGGTTCCTTAATAGCATTCTATGAAAACATCTGCGGCTCCCAAGCCTTAGTCTATCCTAGGTCCTTAGTGTTTCTCTAATACGGCTTTTATGATCCTTGAGGTTTCCAGGCCCCTCTCGTTTTTTTTCCCACTTAACTTGGATGAAACTTGTTTTCCTTCTGTGCTACAGGTCCCGCTAAAGTGTCTAAAAATTTCTGGGTGGGAAAAGCATGGCTAAGGTTTCAGCTACACCGGCCTTTGATTTGCATCCTCGTGTTTATGTCCGAAACGCTGTGTGGAGGGGCCACAGTTAGCAGAAGAGCATGACTCGAGGCTGGAGGTCTAACGCGGTGGGTTTCTTACTTAGTAGCCAGTGAGCAATCAAGTCAACAATCTTAAATTCTGGGGCATAATTGATCCTCTCCTCATCTTTACTTCAGAACCCTACTTCCTCTCCTGGGGGGCACTCTGGTGTGGTTTGAAGGAGGACACTATATCTGTCATTGTATCCTCAGAGACACCAGATGCTTCCTCCAAGCATAAGCCACTTTCTTTAATGGCCAAGTACCAAGTCATCATCAGGATCAATGGTTGACACCAAATAGGTGTTTTTAGAGAGATTCACAAATGAGCAAATAAGTGATTATCATCAATAAATGTAGCCGAGCCTGTATTAAACCTAGAAATATGCTCAATCCATCATACTTTGTAGCTTAATGAGATCCATAAATTTACTTTCTGTCTTAATAAATATCACTTCCTTTTTTGGCCTTAAGGTTATCTTTTCTCTAGAATTACTGAGGGGAGGAGCGCCAATTTCTAATATTCTGGAATTGCCTCAAATCATAGTCAAGGCACGTATTATTTGCCATGTGTGTGCTCATATGTGTGTGTAAGTTCACGTGTGCACTCACAATGCAGTGGGGAAGATAGAAGACAACTCTGAGAGTTATTTCTCAGGTGCTGTCCACCTTTATTTTAAAGCATCGACTCTCCCTGGCCTTGGAATTTAGGCTAGAATGGCGGAAGAGAGGGCCCAAAAGCTCCATCTGTCTCCCTGTCCCCAGTGCTGTGATTGCACACATATACTTTTTTTTTTTTAAATTGTGTTTTGGGAATCAGACTCAGATCCTTGCACTTCACCTTATCTGCTGAGCTATTCCCCCCAGACCATATATTAGTTATTTTTGGCTGCAAACTAGTGACATCAAAGGGCAACAGCTTAAAATAGTATTTGCTGTCTGCTGAGAGTCCGGAGGCAGCAAGTCAAGCACTCCTTTGTTGGGTTCTAGGGCTGTCATCTACTTAGAAAGAAAATATGCCACGTGTCACAGTCATTCGAGGACCAAAACAGGACAGTGGGGTGTACTTCTAAGGTGGCCCACTCACCTGTCATTGGCAGGGCACCTCAGTTCTTTACCATGCGCGCCACTGTGGAGGGAACAGAAATACCCTCTCAGCCTCAGGAATTAGTCAACAATGCACAAGCAAGCAGGCACATGGGGAGGAGGCCACCAGGCTGCTGTTTACTAAACCAGACAGGGAACTCTTGTATCAACAACTTTATTTAGCCCCTTGAAGCTGACTAGTCATCAGTCCCAACCCATATTCAAAGAGAAAGGAGTCAGGCTCCCTTCTTAAGGGGAGAACTAGTGATGACAGTTGCATTGTTTGTGAGCGGGAGTATTGTAAAAATATCCACCACCTAACATGAGAGAGATACTCTTGTGTTTGGTAGAAGGAACCTTGGGACCACAGGATAGGGGGATGGTAGCTCTTTCCTCCACGACAGCTGCAGAGAGAAAGAGAGTGAGCCAAAGAGTCTAAGAAATATGTCAGAATGGTCCTTGAAAGGTAAGAGAGTGCCCTGGGGAGAAGAGAAGAAAGGAAGATCCAGAGAGCTCTGGTACACAGAGGGGTAATAGCAGCAGGAACACCCACAGAAGAAGCACCAGGGGCTGCTCTCTCGTGAGCAAGTGTGGCCATACAGAACGCAGGACTGGGGAGGCATTTTACTGCCAGTGACGAAAGGTCTTGGGCATTATGGCTGTAGAGTTTGTGCTTCGTTACTCCACAGCCTCTGAGTCAAATACGGGGTTGAAAATATGTGATCTACGGAGTCTCGTATTTCTCAACAGACACGAGAGCTTTGTTGATAGGCACTGTGCTAATTAAGGGTCCATTTGCTAGGCCAAGGCATCCTCATGCCTATTTCCACTAGAAACTACAGTGTAGCTGCTTCAAAGGTAAAACTGATGGAAGATGATGCTTGAATAGGTATAGAAATTGTGGTTCTGAGTCTTCAGCCTTGTTTGAGTGAGAAGAAGCGACAAACCACTTGCTATGAGCAGGTGCTAATTTGTAATCCCTGCATGCACCCTGCAGAGGAGGGATGGGGCCACATCTTCCCTGAGCACCCCTGTTCATTCATACCAGTGTGCGCTTGGACCAGCCTAGAGAAGTGACGCCCTTCTGTCATGTGCTCCAGACCCAGAAAGAGCCTTTGGGACAGAAACGGAGGAGAGGGGAGTTGGGCTGCAAAGAGAATTTTGGGCTTCATTTTAGACATATTTTACTCTGATCAGGGCCAATCATCTAGGAGACCTGAGTCTAGAGCTCTGGGGAGGGAAGGTGGGAAGAGAGGAGGATTCTGGGAATATTGGTAGATGAGGTGGTCATTCAAGCTATAGCCATAGGGAAGGCCATTCACTGGTGAACACGTAGTGAAGGAGGCTCAGACATCTGAACCAGCAGTTACACATCAAGAGAGGAGCTAATGGAGTGGCAGGAAGTAAAGCAGAAACAAAATCTGGGAGATAGGCAACACAGGAGCCATGAAAGGGGGAATTTCACGAAGGGAATGTTTGCTGTGAAAGATGAATATGACGAAATCATTCTCCATGGGCTTTGGTTTAGGAAATTATTACTTTCCATTGAAAGAGTTAATTTGGGGGGACATTGAGTATAGATATTTGATCAAAGGACCAAAGAATGAAATGAAGGGAAGAAAGTAAAACTTGAATATCTACACTAGATCATATATACACATGTGTGTATATATAACTAGATTATTTACAAGAAGGGACAGAGAGACATTAAATCTCTGGTAGCTTTTGGAATTTCATTGAGTAAGCATTAGATTCCTATTGCCCACATGCAAGCTATGTCTGTCCTCAAGTGTGAATCAGGCCGTCCGTCTTCCCGATGCGTTTCCCTGGTGAGCTCTCTCATCGCGGCGCTTCATGCCTGGCTCTGAAGTGTTTTCTAGTTGTGCACAGGCTGAAGAATTTTTTCCATTTTGTCTCCAGTTACCGCTCTACTGATAACAGGAGCATCGTCTCTCTTTTGACTTCAGCAGCACACTCTTGTACATTTGGGGGAATTTTTTTATGAGGCAAAGTTATCCTTTTTTAGGACGCTCATATTTGTACTTTGCACAAAAGACTTGCATATTTATTATTTAGATGAATCCTGTCAGGAGCAGCAATTTTGGAGGCAATTTGTGTTCTTATTTTTCTTCCTTAAATACATTTTCTCTGTGTTCTCATTCTGAAACTCAAATATCCAACTCAAGTGTTTCTCTTGGCATTCTACTACATCATCAAAGCCTCTGAGGTCCTGAAGGTGTCTCCCTATTGTGTCCTTTCTTCCTGTCAGTCAGGACATAGATTACATAGCGCCTTTTCCTGGTGACCATGATACTTATGATTCTTTATGCAGGAAAACACTTGCACCCAAGTTTGATTGTTTGTCAATCATGGTCTATTTTTCTCTCAGGTGTATGAGTGTGTGTGTGTGTGTGTGTGTGTAAATGCACATGCAAGTGTCTGTACTTTCATGTGGAGGTCGGACGTCAACTTAAGTTGTCTTAATTGCTCTTCACCTTGGATATCAAAACAGGGTCTTTCACTTGAACCAAGAGCTTGACAATTTGGCATGTCTAGCTAGCCAATTTGCTGCAGGAATTCCTGAATTATGGGCTTACAGGTGGGTTGTTCAAATCAATCTGGAATTCATGTGGGTTCTTGGGCTCTTTTTTAAGATTACTTTTCATTCTTGAAATTATAATACAACTATATTTTCCTTTCCCTTTCTCCCCTCCAAGTCTTCCCATATACCCCTCCCCACTCTCTTTCAAATTCATTATTTTATTAATTATTATTGCATGAATATGTATACATACATATACATATTGCTAAATATAATCTCTTCAATACATATGTTACTTAACTGTATGCATTTAGGGTTGACCATTTGGCACTGAACAACCAATTGTTTTGTTCTTCCCTGGGGAAAACTGCCTTTCCGATTCCAAGCTTTCCCCAGTTACCTAGCGTCTTTTAGGATTGACAATCATGGGCTTTCACCTGTCTACTTTGACATGGTCACTGGTGACATCCTTGTTCAGTTCCTGTTTGGGCAGCCGTGCTGTTGAGACTTTGTGGGCGTGGATTCTTTCATTATTAGGAGGTGTAGTCTCATAGCAAACCCACTGGTCCTCTGGCTCTTACAATCTCTCCTTCCCAACTTCTGCACTGTTCCCCAAGCCTTAGTGTGGGAGTGTCTGATGTGGTGTCCATTGAGACTGGGCTCCACAACTCTGCATTTTGATTGTGGCTTTTTGTAGTGGTCTCTGTTACAAAGAGAAGTTCACTTGATTATGGGTGATGACTACACTGAGTTTGAGGACAGATGTTTAGAGACTATTGCCTGGGATTCATGTGGGTGATAGGGATCTTAACTCCATTCCCACAGTGTTTAACAAGGGCTTTATCCACTGAGCTATCTTCCCAGCCCTTCAGGGTTTACCGCTGATGAACATTTACCCCAATGAGCTCCCATCATGACTCAGTTTGACAATGTTGAAATTACCCTGGAAACAAAATCTTGTTGGAGGACTTAAAAAAATAAAAATAAACCATTTCCTGTAATTTCATATTTTGTCACCCACTCTCTTCTAGCAGTCTGGTGGCTCTATCAGGAAAAATTTCCTCTTATAGAGACTATGATGCTTTATTGTGATATGCACTGAAATGTTAGTCATTCTGCAGTGGATAGTACTAGAATTTTGCTCAGTATTCTGAGGTCTGCCTGCCAGGGACCTCATCGACTGTGGCAGGATGCCTGTTTTGATCAATATATACACAATTTTAACTATAAATTCCCAAAATATGGTTGGGCGAGTGTCCATGATTTATTTATTTCTGCTTGCCAATTAGGTCCAGAGAGCCATAATAATAGACTCACTAGAAAACAGAAGAAACTGTTAGAGAAAGAGCCAAAGCACACGAGGACACTTCCCTCCACTCCACATTTACTGTAAGCCCATCACCATTTTTGTTTTATGTCAACTCACTTTATCCCTCAGAATTCATCCAGCCTCTAAAGGAATCTTACAGCTTGGAGAATTTCTCCATCAGTCTGGACTTTGAAAATTCTTGTGAAATGTATAGTGCATGTGATCAGGGAATCCGGGTGTATTGGTAGCTCATTATTACGATGGTGCTCGTGGGTGTTGGGAACGATAATGTCTGTATTTAATGGCATTTGTGGTTCGCCCCTGGCTTGCAATTACCTGCCAAGTGTAGTGGCTGGATTGAAAGCGTGATTGCAGCAGCCCATTTTAAGAGATCTCCTACTGGTTCCTTGATGATAATTTGACCTAAAGCATAGTGTGTGTGTGTGTGTGTGTGTGTGTGTGTGTGTGTGTGTGTGTGTGCTGAGCAGGCTTTCCCCTTGAGCAGTAATTGGAAACTTCCCAGGGAACTGAACAAACCAAATAATAATATTTTTCAATATTCGCCTTGCTCAACCAGCTGAATATTCTTCATAAAACAGCAAATGGCACTCCTTGACCTCATGCCCCAGGCGAGAGACACCTGGTCTGTGGAGGACACAGTGAGTTGGCCTGTGGTGGAGACAGCACGAGGCCGTGATAGAGGTGCCTGGTCTCAAGAGGGGCTGATTGTCCATGGAGCAGAGCAGGTGACAGGAGGCTCTGTTGACTCAGCCATTTTGCATCCATTTGTCTGTGGTGAGTGCTGCAGCACTGACACCCTTCTCATGCTTTTCCTAGAAAGTGTCGTACAGCTTGGGCAGCTGTGTGAGATCACCCTCCACCCCTGAAGGCTGGATTGCTGATGCTGCATTCTCAGAGTTGGCTACAAAGAAAACAACACGGAAGGCAGGATTTCAGGTTCCCACTGCAGGGCAAATGGAGAGATAAAAATAATAGAAAAAAAAAGTGTGCAAATGCAGACACCTCCGTCCTAAGAGCTGTGTCTGAATGGAGCAGCCTAGAACTTAGGGCCATTGTTCTCTGATGTGTTGCTTTAACTGTCTTAATTATTTTATTTCTGCATAGAATAGAAATTAATTAAATTGTCTGCCAATTATTAAGAATTCATATTACAAAGAATCTTTTTGGTTTTACACATTTGTAAAATCAATGTTTAATCACTGTAGAAAAATCACAAAGCAAGAAAAAGCAAAGCATAGAAAAGCTAGCATTTATACTGCTGTGTTGCCAGGACTGGGCACTGTAATAAATCATTTTAGAAACTCAGGTTGTTGGGTTTTTTTTTTTGTTCCAGATGTCCCTGGTGGACCTGGAACCTGCTATGTAGACCAGGCTGGCATTGAACTCACAGAGACTCACCTGTTCCTGCCTTCTGAGTACTTGTATTTGTTTATTTAATTTATAAGCCACTTTATAAAGTAGCTTTTCACCTGCCCACATTTTACACATGAGAAAAGAGAGAAATAAAGAAGTCAGAACCCCAGCATGGCTTTGCAGTTCTGTTTTTACCACATTGTGTTCCTCTCCAGAACTATATGCATCATGTCACTGCAGAGATACTTAAGTTTATCTAAGATAGCACTAGGGCCTCTTTCTATTAGTATTGCAATGAACCACAGCTCAATTGCATATCATATATGTATATTTGGGGTTTTTTACTCTCATGGCTTTGGTGGGACAGAAGGAACCTCTTCGTAAGCACCATACCTCTGTCATGGCTTTGGTGGGACAGAAGAAACCTCTCTGTAACCACCACACCTCTGTGAGCTGCATTTCTAGTTTTCTCTGTTCTGAGTTGCTGCATTGCTGCGCTGCTGGCACGGCCTGGCTGCAGAGACTGGTGGGGGGGTGCCAGGATTGAGACAGGGAGGCTTCTTTTCAGGTGGAAGAACAGCAACCTTTATTTTGCCTCAGCTAAAGCCTTTTATACCTCTACTGCTTCTGTGGAAAACCATTGGCCAGAAAGAACACAAACATCCTTGGTCAGGGGGAGTGAGGGCAGCTAGATCACAACACTGCATGGCTTTAGTTTGGTGAAAGTGCATGTTTCCATCGTCCTATGACATGTTTCCTGGCAGAAGGTGACTAGTGAGGGCATTGTCTCCTCCCCCACCCAGCTGGGCCTTACCATCTTGAGCTCCACATCCACCCCTGTGCTGACTGTATCCTCATCTAGCTGTCCTTTAGAGAACTGTCCTTGTTTATGTCGCCTCTCAGGGTCTAGCAAACCAAACTTAGGACAGGTAGGCAGCTCTAGTGTTGACAACATGACAGGTCTCTGTGGTTCAAAGTCAGTATCCACATCTGGATGAGAGATGTATTTTCGCACTGCACAGCTGTTCTCACACCATTTGCTTTGAACTGGTATAGATATTTCCTTTCAAAATGTCTGATAACTATTTTCTTAATATTAAAATGATTTGTTAAGGTGAATTATATGAGCCGAAGAAAGTCTCAAAAATCATTTTGAACATTTAATTCAGGGTCATTTCTCAAGTTTCCATATTTTCAAGCTTTAATGCTTTTCTATTTCAAATCAATTACTTTCTATTCATTCTGTAAGCACACATATTTTGGAGTGATAGCTGAAGAATAGCTATGAACCACTCCCCTGCCTTCCCCTTTAATTTCACAGCACCCCCATCTTTCCATGTCCTCTGCTGAAATTCCTTTGTTCCATCACTGTAATTTCATGGTTACCTTTCTCCTACCAACTTCCAGTACATCTTGTTATGGAGGTGTTCTCTAGTGCGGCCCCCTCACTGGGGCTCTCTCTTAAAAGAACACTTCATGAAGACAAAAACTTCCAGTTTTTGAAGTCGCATGTAGTGCAAAATTCAAACATTTTTAACTGTTTTAAAATATAAACCACCATCATCATTTATAACCGACTTCCTTTGATTTGTGGCTAGAAAAATGAGCTAGGAGAAGTCCTGGAAGCCAGGCAATGGTGGCACATGCCTTTAATCCCAGAACTCGGGAGGCAGAGGCAGGCAGATCTCTGTGAGTTCAAGGCCAGCCTGGTCTACAAGAGCTAGTTCCAGGACAGGCTGCAAAGCTACAGAGAAAAATCAAAAAACAAACAAGCAAACAAAAAGGAGTCCTGGAAATCTTGGGACAATGCCCTGATCCAATTTCCCCCCACAATAGGAGTCCAGGAGGTTTTGTATAAAAGCGTCCAGCTAGAATCCAACTTTATCCTTAATTGCCTAGACTCAGCGTCCATTCCCATCTTGACCACTCTTGAATGTAGGGATGTAGGCTTGATGGGTGGACCAAAAGAGGATTCCTGGTCCCAGGAGTAGTGTAAAGCCTTAAAGGCATCAAATTCCAGGGTCCTGAGTATAAGGCTGATCGAGAAGATGAAAGAAGAGCATGTGGATCCCTGAGGGGTGTGGCTCAAGCTGGGACCAGCAGGCCCTTATCAAACATACCCAGGATTAAGAGACAGTTTACAGACAGGAAGACTTATCACAATCTAATTCCAATTTTATGTTTTTGGCACCATCTCACACCATTTCTGGGTTAATTGCTCCAGTCACTGAATGGTTCACTATCTTTGGGGCAGGATCTTCCTCATCTACCCCAGTGACTTTTCTCATGCTTGACACCAGGGACCGAGAAAACAGTGACGGGCAACAACACACTGGAGACAGTGAGTCTCTTCTAAATGCTGGAGATAATTTCAACTCTACTTAATTGGATGCATGAAAGACTGAACTGCAATTTCCTCTTATTAAGATAAATTAGAATTGCAGATTTTTATAGGAAATCTCTGATTCTGAAACATTGACAGCTAGGCATGATAAAGAAAAGCCAAACACTGCTAATCAAACCATGTTTCATTGTGCTTCCATTTGTGACCTGCTTATGTTTCCCACGTTGGTCCATACCTCTTCCTCAACTCTGAGAATCTTATCTCCCAACAAGGACTCAGACTCTATCAAGGCTATCTGGACCACCCCAAACCTTCTCTGAAGCATTATACTACTTATGATCTAGCCTTCTTTTACATCTCCAGTTGAATTATTTAAGGAGACCAGAGGAGCTAAAATTAAACTGTAGTAACACAATAATAGATATTTGTTGAATCAAATAAAATACACATAAAACCAATGTTTACCAAACTTTAAAAAATGTATATGTACTTTACACAAAGGGATTTAATTTTTAGCAGTTTACTACAAAAAAAATGAAACTATGTGTACAAAGATTTGTGTATGCAATAAAATATTTATCATAGCATTACTGGCTAAAATGAAAAAGTTAGAAACAATTTAAGGATCCATCCAAAGCTTCCTGAATAAACTAAAACTAAAATGCTCAATTTGACATGTTGAATGTCTCTCACATCCTTTCCATTTGTAATTCCATCCACCACCTCTCTTATTTGTTATTTTCCTGCAAAGAAGCTGGGCTGTTTACCTGGCTTTGCTAATGTACTATGGCTGATTCCTA
>JAQHUG010000195.1:1383773-1406615 GCA_028555095.1 Dicrostonyx torquatus | reverse complement strand
GCCACACTGATTTCCAAAGATGATTCCTAATTTGTATCTCCTAGAATCAGTGGCTTGCAGACTTGTATATGCAAAGATTGGGTGTTTGGGGGCAAGACTACTTTAACATACAGATCTGAGTGACCAAGCACAACAAACATTACTGTTTTGTTTGCGAGGCTTACAGCTCTGCCCCAGCTCTGCTCCAGGCTCCAGGGTGTGTGAGTGTTTCCTACACCTTCCCATTGTGGTTTACCCAGAGTAGAAGCATCTGCTAGCTGGTACTCGATGTTTTCTAGATCATGCACAGAAGCTTTAGGGTAGGGAGAGTCAAATCTCATCAATGTAGCTAAAGATTTTCCCTGGAAGTGGTATATGTCAAGTTTGCTCATATTCCATTATTCAGAGCTATCTTGTGGCCAAGTTCAAAGTCAGAGGGGTGTGCTAGGAAAGTACAGCAAGGCTAGAGAGGAAATAAGTAAAATGATAGTGAGTAGCTTATTCTCTTTGTTCTTATTTATATCTTCTTTGATGAGGTTACAGTCATTAAAAAAAGACTAAAATATTGTGGTACACCAATTGCAACATTTCTCTACTTTCTCAAACTAGTTATTAAATAAAAGAATTTTCTTCTTCCTAGCCATTTGTTTATTTTAAGATACAATTTATGAAGGAAAACCAAGATGAGTAATTAATACTTTCTTTTGTGGGTTATTAAAATAATAGTTTTGTCTTTGAAATGAGCCATGATTGATTTGAAGTATATGTGTAGGCTGTCTATGAGTTTGTGCATATTTTAGTCTGTGATGCAACCTGTCATCCTTCTTGGTGTCAGAATGGCTACATCTTTGATCACAGACGTTGAGAGATTGCTCAAGGTCCCCAATTCTTTGGAGATTATCCTGGGGTTTTTTTTTGCCTTTAGTTTAAGATGTTCCAGGTCTCTCTTGTTCAGTTGTTGTCCATGATCTAGAACTTGGCATCTTTCAGAAATGTCTTATTCCCTTAAAGTGGGAAATGGTAACTGAGTCTAGAATTGTGGTGTGTGGAGCTATTTTTTCTTAGTTAGGCCAGCGTCTGTTTCTAAGCCTTTTGAGTATGTATGTCTTAAGAGAATTTTTCATTTTTGTTTTGAATAAAATACATCATGAGTCTATTCAATCTTTCTGGTGTGAGCCTAGGTTTTTTCCTTTTCTTTCTTTTGTCTAATCTCTCACATGCCAAAATCTGACCTAAGTTTAAATAGTTAAAAAAATATTGACAGCTAGGAAAAGTAAGTCATGAATACATATTTGATGATTTGAAGTATTAATATTTCTCAGAGATGAGCATGTCACTGCAACAGTATTCGAAAGACTACCAAGCTGTGCAGATATTCATGTGCATCTGTTTGTGTATAAGTTTCTTTGGAATCTTGGATTTGCTTCAAGTTAACACAAGCAGTTTAGTAGCAGAAGTGGGCTACTTTTATAGGTAAAAGTTGGCCAAGGTTTGATCTCTGTTGAGACTGGGTGGTGGGTCCATGGGCCTCTTTATTCTAGATTCTAGATTCTTTTCATGCTTGGAAATTTTAATAGCACATTAATAAAAAAAGGAACACTAGAAGGATAGGCTAAGACAATGAGGCAATGCTTCTGTCCTGAAATTAAATGAAAATATACGCATGTTGGTTTTGTAAAATAAATACAAATTCTACAAGAAAGACAAATATATACGGAAGACCATGAGGGTTAATATTGGATGCATGTTGGTTTTGTAAAATAAATACAAATTCTACAAGAAAGACAAATATATACGGAAGACCATGAGGGTTAATATTGGATGGTAAGGAATGATCCTGTGTTTTACAGATTAATTTCATCTCAGATTTCTGTTTTTCTGTGTGTTTTAACTTTCTGGTGTGACCATGCACTACTTGCATTATCAGACAAAAGTGTAACAACTGGATGAAAAACTCTAAAGTGATGAGTGCTCTTTCACTTCCTGGTTCATAAGCTTTTGTTTTGACAGCATTTCCTGATTTCAAACTCTTCCTAAACACTGCCATGCTGTAACTGTTTGACAGCCCCTAAACTACCAGATTCAAGTGTCATTTCCTCCAAATGTATCCCTGTGATTCTAGTCTCTCTTTCAATGTTGGTGCCAGGCATGAAAGTCAGGGTCTAAATTCAAAGTGAGAAAGAATTCAAATTTGCTTTTTGTCTTCTCTCTATTTCCTGATTCCATTGTGCCTTTTCTGTCTGTTTCTCTTCCTCATAGCTTATAGCACACCACATCAGAGCTTATATTCAGTTACTCATATCCATAGCAACACAAGGCTTCAACAGAACTCTCGCCACTCAGATACGTCACTCATGATGTGATAGGTAGGAGTCTGTTTCAGTCTTCCCAGAAACCTTAGGATTTAAGAGTTGTGTCCTTCCTTACAGGAATGATTTAGCTTTGCAATTATTTGATGTGAATTTGCAAATCACATCAAATTGGGGTGCAACTCAGGAGATGCCCAGTTTGTCCAGCCACACTTGGAGCATAATGTTGAGTTGGTTCAAATTCATCTCTATCTGAGGCCAGAATTCATAGTTTCCCTCTATGCCTTGTGACCTTCTTTCAAAAAGAAAAGGAAAAGATATCTTTCAATGACTCATAAGTGGAGCTCTAAAAACCTGTAAATTTAACTGCTGTGTTGGATTATTTCATTTTACACATATTTCACACTAACCCTATGAAGTAGCCCTTTGGTTCTTGGCTTTATTATCATGGAAGTAGACTCTCGAATACATGTTGAGGGCCTGAAAGTTGGCTCATCTGATGGAGTTCTTGTCTACCATTTACAGAGCTCCATATTTGATTCCTAGAATCACATAAACCAGGAGTAGGCAGTGAAAATGCCATAACCCCAGCTCTCTAGAGGTGAAGGCAGGAAATCACAAGTTCAAGATCCACTATGCAATGATTTTGAGGTTAGCTTGATATACGTGAGACCCTGTCTCAATAACAACAGCAACAAGGCATGGTGATAAAATTGAGGGTCAAACCAAGTCTTGATAGAAAGGACACAGCGAACAAGCCATCTAAAGGTGTCTCTGCAGAAATGAGGAACTTCAAGAAAAAGATGGAGAAGAGAATTAACCACTAACAAGAAAGGACACTTCCAAGCCCTGAGGCCAGACCTGCTTCGAGGATTTTAAGGCAGGCAAAGGAAATCAGCACATCCTTTTCAAGGCACTGCCTGTGAGTTGACTTTAACAGCCCCACTAACGTCATCTTTGGCACAAACTCTTTGTGAAAACATGTTCTTCCAAGTTGTAAAAAGAAAAAAATAGTAGAAAGTCCTTAAAACATAAACCCTGCCTTTTAGACGTTTAAAGCAAACTGAACAGTGTGTCTCATAGGCAGTCCTTTGCCAACAAGGGATTTTTTCTTGGGTACTTCCTACTTCGCCCTTTGGGACAGCTCAATACTATGGACAGAGTCAGCCCTCCAGTCTGCTTTCTGGGACCCACAGAACTGCTGAACAGAAGAATTTTTCTTTTTCGTGTATCACATGTATATCCACAGAGCAGTTTGAAGCCCTTGGGGCTCGAGGTCAATCCATCAAGAAAGAACATAAGAAACACTGGGAATGTTGCCAAGGAGCTAACTCTCATATGGACAATATCTGTACGTGCCGGAGTTGTGGAACTCAATCATGTAAATTTAAGACGTTGGGAGAAGCTAGAGCAGGAGATGCTCGTGTCTGCCTGTATCAGCTCACACTGTGGTTTAAACAGACGAGCCCTGTGCCTCTCCCTTTCATGCCCTTTCCTCAGCGGAGCCTCACTGTGCATATACTGGGAGCTCTAGTGTTAGCCTTCTTCAGGCAATGCAAGGTCTGGGCTCTCTTTCTATTGCTCTTCCTAGAACATATTGCTCAACTTCACGGCTCTGTATTTCTAGTCTACTACACAGCCACCACCCTCATAGGAGCCTAGATCTTTAGGCAAGATTGAAACAGAGCAGAAGAACAGAGACCTGCAGATCCCTCAAACATATGGAAGGCCAAGGTCTTCCTAAGATGATCCTGGGAAACCCAATGGAACAATTCTATTTCTTATAACTTGGTAACTTGTGAAGAATTAATTTAATATCTGGTTCAATTGCTTTTCTACTTTACTCTGTTCATTGACTTCCAAGTTCCAGAGCATCCTTGGAGCTCATAAAGGAGCAGTGTCTGGGTACCATAGATGGCCTTTTCCTCACTCCTGCCTTTCTAGAGCTCTACCACTTGTGGGCAGAGAACTGACAGGGAATGGTGTTCACTTGTTCAGTGACAGAGTGTTTTCTAGCATGCACAGACCTGGTTCTGATCTGCAGCACTGCTAAAATAACAAACAAACCCACAAATGATAGCCAGAAGGTGCAGAGGGATCAGCAGCGTCTGTCCCCAAGATGGAGCCCTTTTGTTCATTTTTACCCACGTTCATACTTCCACATCTAGAAAAGAGGTCTTGGGGAATGGTGTTGACTGAGGGGGGCAGTTTATGCCTTGGAGCTGTGGAGATCCCAGCTCCTGTCTTTCTGGGCCAAAGGGCCCAACTTGCTGATTGGTGTGAGAAGGAGGCAATGCTGTTGTCCTGTCTGAAATCACCCAGCAGAATCACACTTCTCATTGCTTCTACATATAAGGTCCAGTATTCAGGGCCAGTCAGTGGTGGCAGAACCCAGTGGGAAGTTGCGTTTCCCTTGATACTCATCTTCTTCTGCCCACCCCTGCTTCTTTATCCTGTACCAAATTCCTTGAACCTCCTCATTTCAATTCTTCCCCCACATCCGAACTCTCAAAGGATTGTTTGAGAACTCACTGTTTGGTGAAAATGGCTAATCATGGGGCTAAAACTGGCTCTTCAGTGATGGCTATCAGCTTTTTAAAGCAGATTCTTAGCTCAGTGGTAGAGTGCTTGCTTTGCTTAGCATGTACTAGGTCCTGGGTTCAATCCCTAGTGCCACACCCCCATATAGATCCTGAGCTTACTGATTCTCATTGCTCATTGTGACCCAAATCCCATAGGGCTGGCTGCCACAGGGAAACCCCATCTAGGTACAAATCACTGAAGTGGAAGGGGTGGTGGAGGAGCAGGGGGAGTAGAAGAGCTGATGAGAGGGGTGGGGCACAGCTTCTCAACATCCACCATCCCCCCTCCTCTCCAGACTTGTTACAGTTTAAATTATGGCTTCCAAAAATATACGTAAAAATCTGACTCCTGGAACGTGAATGTGATTTTATTTGTAAATAGGTAGGATCTTTGCAGATACAGACAAGTCAAGGTGAGAGGTCATTCTGGAGTTGCGAAAGGCGTTATCCAGTGTGACAGGGGTCCTTCCAAGATGAGAAACACAAAGAAGATGACGTGAGGACACGTGGGAGACCACCACCTGCTAGCAGAGCAAGAGAGCAAGCAGTGCATGAGTGCAGCCAAACCCAGAGCAGGCCTTGCAGCTCTGCCTGGCAGGCGTGAGGTGATTGTGATGCCACTGGCACTTTGGCCCAGGAGATGCTACACTCTTACTATCTTAAGCAGCCCAGTTTGTGGGACTTTGTGACGATTGTGCTAGCAAACTAAGAGGCACCCCCTCCCACTGGTCCTGTCCTGTTCTCACCCATGTTGCAAAGGCAAAGTTACCTTTCTCAGTCCTGCCTGACAGCAGCCTTGCTGTGAGTCGGCAGTCGCTGCTGATCTGGTCTCCTGGGAAGCATGGCATCTGTGGCCTTGGGTTCCTTCCTGATCTTTCAGAGAAAGATGAACAGGATGTGCCCCATATGAAGGTCCTGACCTCAAACATTACACCAATGACAGCTCAGCTTACAGGGAATCAGGGGATGAACCAAAAAAAGCCCTGACTTCAATTCTAAATTCTTTGTTTCTGTGAAGCTGTGGAAAATGGATTTTTTTTTTTGACTCAGGATAGTGTCCAGCCAGAGTGCTACAAACCTATAGATGCCCAATAGCCTAGGACTTCCCTGCTTTTTGATCAGAATTCCTCCAAGGGAATCTACAACTTGTTCCTAGGCCCTATTTTCTCTCTGCAGATGAAGAAAAGAAAGCAGAGTGGGATGCAGGTGGTAATAAAACTCTAAAATAGAGAGGTTAAGAAGTGGTACCCACAGTGGCTCTTCCAGATGCCCATCATCTGGCATCTCACGCCACTCTCTCATGCTCTTATTTCACTATATCGCTATCTGGTGCCCTGCAAATGATCAGGGTTTATGAACACTATCTTTAATCAAACACTGAACACTGGAGGCCTCCATCATACATCCTCACAGTAACTTGCAAAGGCTCCCAGTCTTCATTTTATAGATTAGTTTCGGAGAGAGAACAGAACGTGCTGAAGCTTACAAAGGCATGGGTGGTTGAAGCAGCCAGCAAGTCCAGACACGACCATCCGCTCACCCATAAAGACAAACATATTTTTAGCTAGCCTTGAGCAACCAGTTTCTCTCATAATCAACATTGCCCTTGAGTTAAGATAACCGCCTCGAGGCAAGGGCCATTCTTCACAGTTCTCAAAGCCTTTCTCCACGGCCTAGGCATTTCTGTTGAGAGATGCGAACACGGAAAAAGAGAAAGAAATTAAAGCTCTCCTAGGTCAGCAGAAAGAACAAAGCGTTCTGGTTGTTCCATGACTTATTTGAAGGCTGCACTTCATTAAAACTCGCTTTGCATTTTATTGAAAGCTTTTGTTATAACTGCAGTGTCCTTGCCACCAAGCATGCTCAAGCATTTCTCAGGATCAACAGTATTCCGAATGTATGGGGTTAGGAAAGTGAAAAGTTCTAAAGCCCACAAGGAATCTGGAAGCATCTCACTGTCATGTCTAAAGGACTCTGGTTAGGAGGAAAGCTTGGAACACTCCAGAATTTCTAAATACCGGCAGTTTAGACTTTTGCATATGTATTACTGAGCTGTGAACCTGTTAAGCAACTAAGCATATGTGGGAATTGTAAATTTTAATTCCAGATAAAGGAGGGATTAAACCAAGGGGATTAGAGAAAAAAGAGTTATTTAGTTTTTTTTTCAGTGCTACAAATTGAATTCACATCTCACACTCTGCCTTGTATACTATCACTGAGCTAGCTATACTCCCCACTAGATTATTAAATTGTAGAGGTCCATTTGTTCATTCATTTGTTCCCTCCCTCCCTTCTTTCTTCTCTCCCTCCCACTCACTTACAGACAGATCTCTTGTCTCTCAGACTGGCCTTGAACTTTTTATGTAGCTGAGGATGACCTTGAACTTCTGATTCTCCTGCCTCTACAGAGTCCTGAGATCACAGGCATGCACCACTACACACCTGGGTATATGGTGCTGGGAATTGTGTGTGTTATACAAGCGCACTAGCAACTGAGCTACCTCCTTATTTTAAGAGTTGATAAATAAAAGCTCTTATGTGAGGCTCCTGTAGAGATGACACTGGCCATTGGGTTTCTAACTCCCCCAAGGCTCTAATCGAAGGTAACTGTGTCCAGGTTTAGGTAGACATGAGCTAGAGCAACATTTGTTTTAAACAAAGAATAAGAGAAGATATCTATTTCTGTCTTTGCAGCCCCTCAGCTCTGCCGTTTTAGCATGGAGTGGGCATAGACATATAAATCAAAGTGATTGTGCTCTCTTAGAACTGACAAGAGATCTATCTGGCAAGATGGTTCTGCCTGTGAAGGCGCCTGTCTCCAAGCCTGACAACAACTGTCAGATCCCTAGGATTATGGGATGGAAGGAAAGAACTGACTATTGCAAGTTGCACACACACACACACACACACACACACACACACACACACACAAAACCACGCCCCAAAAGCAAAACCAAAATAACAAAGCCAACTAACCTCCTGTATCAGTGGATTGAATTCATTCTGCGGCTATGCTTTGCTGACCACTGACATAGACTGTAATACTGGCCAGTTTTCCTTTCCTGAAGCAACGCAACAGAGGCTGAATGACATATAAAGAAAAGAAGATTATTTCATTTTGGAGATTCAAGGGTGCGACACCTGCCTTGACTTTACTCTGACGAAGACCTTACCGTGAATAACTTCATAGTACCAGGAACACATGGAAGTGTGAGAGATCCTTGTTGAGACACAAGACAGACTGATGAGGAACCAGTCTCATGCTGCATGACTATCTTCTCTCAAGAGCTAGCTGGGTCTCACAAAAACTACTCAGTTCCTCGAGGACAGTATCCTTAATGACATCCTGTATAGCCTTATCTCTTAAAGATCCCATCATACACTGATGGCCAAGATGGGGAGCCACCCTCAAATCACAACCAAGTCATAGCAAGCATCCAGGGCAAAATATTATCTAAGTAGAAATAATTTGCTGAGTTTCTCCTTCTTTAAGGTTTTGAAAGTCTGAATGAGCAGATACTTCCTTGGGTTGTCTGACATACATCAATTCCTCCGTTTTGACTGTTGGTTCACCTTTGCATTAGAAAGCCCTGAACACCGTAAATACTTCATAGTTCTTATGGGCACATTGCTGTTCCTTATCCTTAATGTTACAGAGCCACTGAGCGCCAGCATCTCTTTTCTACTGAGCAGATTCAAGCCCCAGGGATAGAGTTCCCTCTGGGTCTTGTCCTGCATCAAGAGTATATCTGAATGCTACGAGGAGCCATGGGCACAGAGAGTAGGGAGGATCAGAGTCTTGAAATATTGATAGAAGAAAATTAAAATTAATTGACCATTCATTTTTCCCCACATAGCAAAAAATGCAATAGATTTTTGCAACAAAGAATCCTTCCCAGTAGGGCTGAATTTCTACTCTCCTGCTTCCCTCTGTGTCCCATCTAATTTACCACCCAGAAGGGCTCATGAATAATCTGGCAGTCACAGTATTTGCACATGGCAGCCAAGAAGCACTTTGCAATGTTGAACAGTTCTAGTGGTACTTAAATGTGTACATATGTAAAACTGTACATATGTAGACCTAGACACAACAGGCAAAGGTCATGATATTAGATCTTTACATTGGTAGCTCGATTATCCATTGGATTTTAAATTGTGGATATTTGGGGCTAGAGAGAAAGCTCAGTTTGTGAAGCACCTGTCTTGCAAGGACAGGACCTGAGTTCAATTGACAGTACTCAGACAACAATGCTGGGCGTGATGGCATGTCCTTGTAATCTTAGCACTGGGGGAGTGGGGACAGGAAGCTCCTTAGGGCTCGGTCTAGCTTAGTTATTCAGTTTCAGGCCAATGACCGATCCTGTGGCAAAGGTGTACACAGTCTGTCTGAGCAGGATACTGGAGGTGTTCTCTGGCCTCCACATCCATGCGTACACCATGAAGGTGCACATGTACCCAGACACCCATGCCTCCACTTACAACCATGCATATACACATGCATAAAATTAAAAAAGAAAAAGATGTTAACAACTTACTATAAATACATTTAATAAAGGAAGTTAGCTCTTTCTGAAATTAGATTTTCATTTTATAGACATGCTTATTCCAAATGTATTGTTGATTAGGTAAGTCATAGCTTCTTAATTTTAATACAGGTTTTCCAACATGTTTCAGAAAGGAAAAGTACATTTTTTTGAAATGTGAAAAAGTTCATCATTATTTTGCATTAACACTTTTATAAGTTGACAGTAAGTATGTGTAAACACGATGAGAGCAACATTGTTTATGTTTTTGTATATTAAAGTTTATTTAGTCATTTGGAGAAAATAAATAACTTGTGATGTACATGTCTTTATTCTATTATTCATTCATTGTGGATACCCAGTCATATATAATACAAAAAGCGCAAGCATATTTTGAAAATGGTACATGCTGAAGCTGTCTGTTATTGAATGATAGCCGATCTCCATTTGTCCCTTCAGGGTAGGGCCTGCCTCACACCACTATCTTCCATGTCCACAGGATGCTTTAATTCATGAAGATGACTCAAAACTGCTTTTAGTTTAAATCCTCTTGTTAAAAATTATTTTCAGCATAACTCCATTTGAAAAGTCTTTTTCTGCAATTTCTAACTCCCCAAATCCCAAGGAAAAAAAAATTCCATTAAAAAATCATTTTGTGCCAAACTCTTTGGGTGGCAAAAGTGAACTGGTTTGACACAGGTTATTTATAGCTCGTCCGCATATCATTTACATTCAGATGCTCACTCTCGGGTACCAGTGAGCTTCACTGAGGATCTGTCCCAGCTCCTGCGTCGAGGGTCATGTAAGGGACTGTTCACACATGATACTGCCTTCCTAGAAGCTAAACAGCACAAGTTGGAAGCACGTCTGGTCCAAAATTTGCTTGCCTTAGTAAAAGAGAAAAATTGATGCATGCGAAGAGGGTGGGGGAGCATGTTCAGCAAGTTACCTTAGCATAGAGGTGCAGCAGAGATAGAAATTCTTATTGTTCACATTGCATGGAACTTTTTAGCAAAAGCATACTGACAGTCATGATGAGTTTTAAAAAGATAAATTCCATCTATTTTTAAACCAACGTTGTATCTTTGGCCAATGTGTTCGTATTGTCTAGGCTATTTTCTTTTGTAGAATATACATTTTTTACAGCATCCTCAAAGGAAAAAAAATACCCGATAAATTCAAAATCTACTCATTTTTATCTCATTCGTCATTTTTTTCATAAAGCTGAGTTTGCAAAAATAATTATAGTGCAGTAATACCATTAATTAGCTGATTCTAGTCCACACTAATTTTCATGATGCTGAATGTACTTTCTAGAATTAGGTCACAGTCTGCTTCACGCTGTATCCTTAGGTAGTACTTGGAGTGTGGGAGCCGAAGGAAGACAAGGAAGTCTTCTCTTGCTATTGCTTTGGGCGTGTTGGACAACAGAACCTTGTAGAGTTCCTTATGGAGTCATAGATGCCATTTGCACTCAGGGGCAGCACAGGATTTCGTTCCGTAATGAGCATGAGGCTTAAGAAGCCATCACTACAACCAGTCCAGGGCTAACTGAAGTTTGTCACATCTGCAGGGAAAGCTACAAACGTAGAGCAATCCCACAACTCTGACTGCAGATTGTAGTCTCCTGGGAAGCTTTTAATAAACACAAGCGCTCGTAGCCTACCCCAGGCCACTGCTTCACTCTTCCAGGGAGTTTGACTTAATCCCGTGGGACTACTGTAACAAAATACTATAGACTGTGTGGTTTATTAGCTTATGTGTACAGTTCTAGAGGCTCTGACGTCCAAGTCCAAGCTGCTCGTAGATCTGGTCACTAGTGAGAGTCTGCTCTCTGCCTCAACGTTGTTGTCTTCTGGTTGCGTCCTTCCGAGGTGGGAAGGTAGTCCCTTACAGCACTTGTGTGAGGGCACTGATTTATGAGGGCAGAGCCTTATGTTTGAATCGCCTCCCTAGGACCCCAATCTTGATGCCATTGCACTGGGGTTAGGTATGTGAATTTTGGAGTTACCCAGATTTCAGGCCATCACTAAGTTCTGATATACAGATCAGGACAGTGCCTCCTTGCTCTCGGTTAATGGTTCTCAAAATGTGGTCTCTGAAACAGTATGGCAAGCACCTGGGAACTGGGAGGTGCTTTAGTCTTGTTCTGGGAACAGGATGGCCTGTGAAATAGTGATAATGACTTTGAAAGAATTGAGGCCTCAGAATTTTCCTGAAATTTAGCCTTACATTTGCCATTCTTACTTAAAGCTAAAACTAACAAAACACCCCAAAACAAACAAACTGGGAAGGACGTTTTCATTTTGGTGCAATGTCTCCCGTCTCCACTTGGAAACACTTTCTGCAGCGTACACTCTCATCTGCTGCCAGTTCAGCCGAGGCACACCAGTGTCCCATGCCGGAACCAGGGTGATTCCCTGGATCACAGAAAGAAAAATGTTGGAGTTGCTGTTAAGGCGCCTCTGTCCTTCATCCTTGTTACAGTTTCTGCTCTCAGAGATGGTGCGCGTGGAATCTAAAGCATGTTTGAAAACATACCAACATTGAGTCCATACATATTGCACATATGGGCATGAGAAGACTCACTAACATAGATGCATAAACTAAAACACCTCAGGCTTATTGTACCAAACCATAAGCTTACAGAGCAAGGAGACTACATTTTCATCCTTTTCTCTTCCCATAGTTCTTTGCCTGCACATACAGCATGTCAGTTGGTGTGGAAATGAGTATTTTGGCTTGCTGCTGTATTTTGAGAAAATGCAGCTGAAATTTCAGCCATCAGAAGAACTTAAAAGCTCCAAGGCCTTAATATCAACATTCATCCTGCTCCAGGCTGTGGGTGGCTACACACCTATCGCCAAATATGAGAGTTCTTTTCTGCTTTTAGCCTAAAAGCAGCAACCATACTTGACATTGAATTTTGTTTTCAATGTCATGGAGAATAATCACACTCTTTTCATTTCAGATTTTATTGCTGTCACTGTGTACCACTGTCCTCTGTCATCTCACCTTCCAAGCCAACATTTCCCCCAAGCATCTCTCCAAGCCATTCTTCCCACTGTTGCTCACTTGTGGAGAAACAGCAAGTGTTGGGAGTCACTTCCTCCTTCAGGAGTAATGGGAATAGGGGCAACGCTTCCCACCAAAATAATAGAGCAAGCATTGGGAAGTCAAGGAATGCAATTTTTAAAAATCTACTCAATACCCAATTTTTTGATGAGATCCATGTAAGCACAAGGAGCAATTCTCCATGCTTATGTATTAGAGAACATGTGTCTAGAAGTAGAAATAAAGTCAAACATGTCTTACTTAAAAAATAGGACATAGAATGTCCAGGGGCAACATGGACATCAAGACTCTGTATTGGTTTCTCTTAACATTGTCCCACGAAAGGAACTGAGACTCCCTATAGAAACAGCTTGTTTAAGAGGTGGAGTGAAGAATATTCTATATGGGCCTTGCTCATCCTGGGGTTCTAGAAAGTGAAGAACTATTAAGCACACACACACACACACACACACACACACAAAGAGACAGAGAGAGAGAGAGAGTTGAAGGTGTGTCAGACAAACACAGAAGCTAACTAGAAAGAACTCACAATAGTGAGAGATGGAGTAAGGAACAAAAGATATAATGAAGTGTTGTTGTATAACCCAAACTATATAAAAATAAATGATCTCTATTTACTGTTCAAAGTGATATCAAGGAATTATTAAATAAACCAGTGAGATAAATAGACACATCTACCATATAAAAGTATTTGAAGCAATCTATTCAACTAGACTGTCTTGAAGACCCTTATTCTTTAAACGTGCCTGTAATAGTGACTTTCTTCCAAAGAGCATGGGATGGTAAATGAGAAAACAGGAGAGATTTTTTAGTAGAGAGACCTGATCAATGTATCCATGAAAGCAAGGTCAACGGCCACAGTAATAAGTCATGTTGACGGCATGTGCTCTTGACATGATTGATGGGAATAGCGTTTACTATTAAGCTCTTCCTTCACAAAGCCCCCAGTCCTAGACTGGTCACATGACAGACATCACCTGACCTCCAGTGAGCTATTCTATACAATGCCTGATGACTGTTCTCAAAATTCAAAGTCATCAAAAGCAGGGAAATTGTGAGATACTCAGGCTGCCTAAGGGACTCTAAGGAAACGTAGTAACTGTATTTATTGTGATAGTGTAGATGGGGCCCTGGAGGATATGGAGTAGGGAATGGCATTATGTAAAAAGAAAGGAAATCAGAATGCAGCTCAAACTTTACTTAATGTGTCATCAATATCAGCTTATTAGCTGCAGCAAAAGGGAAACTTGGAGTATAGGAACTCTTTGCAGTCTTTACTACCTTATTAATCAAAATTATGCCTAGAAGACCTAATAAGCATATGAAAGATGTTTGACATCACTAATTCTCAGGAAAACGCAAGTTAAAACTATACAGAATGTGTTAAACTCCCGAGAAACATTAACATTATAGGCTGATGGCAAGGACTTAGAGCTGGGATTTGCATACACTTCCTATGAAGATGAAAACAGTAGGATTTCACTGTGAAAAATAGGTCAGTCATTGGTGTGGGAAGTTCTTCTGTATATGTGCTGTTTTTTATTGGTTAGTGAATAATTCTGCTTTTGGCCAATGGCTTAACAGAATATAGCTAGGCTAATAAAGTTATATAAATTGGGTGGTGATGGCACATGCCTTTAATCCCAGCACTCGGGAGGCAGAAGCGGGTATATCTCTGTGAGTTCAAGGCCAGTCTGGAACAAGAGCTAGTTTCAGGACAGGC
Organism: Dicrostonyx torquatus; assembly: GCA_028555095.1. Lineage (NCBI taxonomy): Eukaryota > Metazoa > Chordata > Mammalia > Rodentia > Cricetidae > Dicrostonyx > Dicrostonyx torquatus. The sequence goes on along the minus strand of JAQHUG010000195.1, from coordinate 1,392,424 downwards.
TACAGAGGAACCTGTCTCAACCCCCCCCCAACAGTAATATATAGAGAGTAGGCATAGTCAGTGAGAAGCCATGTAGCTGCCAGCAGGAGACAGATGCACTGGAAACTTGCTGGTAAGCCACAGCCACACAGAAATGCACAGATTAATAAAAATGGGTTAATTTAAGATATAAGAGCTAGCTAAAAATATGCCTAAGATATTGGCCAAACAGTATTACAACTAATACAGTTTCTGTATCATTATTTCAAATCTGGGTGGCTCAGAACAAATGAGGAGACTTTACCAACAACTCATTTTATGAAGTCCTATGTATAAAATCATAGGACCCAGTTATTATATTCTTATATATTTACTCAAGAGACAGTAGAACATACTTTTCCATAAAGAAGTATACATGCATATTCATGGAAGGTTTCTTTTTAATAACCAGCCTTGATAAGGTTAAAAGGATAACTCAAGTGTTCACCAATATATACACAGATAAGAAGCTGTGGAATTGGGCATGCTCATGCAATAGAGTGCTACTTATCAATGAGAAGAAACAAACAACATTAGTGAATCTCAGGACATGCTTAGTGAGAGAGAAGATAGCACACACACTCCATCACAGTACTCCAATGAAACATTAGCAACTATGTACTCTATTATGTGGGATAGAAAATCGAGCCCCAGAGCCCACTCTAGGGACCAGAGGGGCCAGAGAGGACATTTTGTACAAGTGAAGTGTTCTCAAACCTAGTGCAATGATGATGTCACTAAATGGCTTTATAAAAACCATCAAGTGACACATTTCTAAAGGTGCATTTTATATCATGTAAGTGGATTTTAATGAAATTGATTATTTTTAAAGACTCCTTAAGGGTTCTAAAGATGGCTCTCTGATACCTCAAGAAGGACCAACTTGTCTTTCTTCTGCCTCATGGTCTTTCCATCATACCATCCCATTGCATCCTATCCCGTTTCCCTCTTTGCCTTCCAGTTGTTTGATAAGTATCTTTCCTGTTTTTTAAGGTGCCTGATCCTCAGGTTATTTCAGAAGATAAAAGTTTTGGTGTAATGATTTATGCCTGTGGAGCTTAAAGAAGTGATGCTACAGTGTGTTTGGGAAGGAGGAATGGACATCTTGCCCTGGTTTTTTTTTTTTATGACTCTAAGGCCCTCGAGAGGATCTCTGGGAATACAGCATGCAAGGGGCAGGCCATCAGGACACACAGCTGCTCGCCTACAGGAGAGAAGTGCTCAGCAGGGGCTGTCTTGTGGAGCTAATACAGGCCCTGGAAATCACACACAGCCACACAAAGGCCAGCAGCAGAAGCCCGTAAAATGACATGGAAGAACAGAAGGCCAGCTTCCCACTGCTCATTTTCTCTGAGAAGGAGGGCTCGTCACTCGTCCTTGCAATGAACAAAAGGTACATAGACAGGTTGGTTTGGGAAAGCTTGGGACTACGGACTGTGACCAATGTAATAACACTGTGTTTTGACAGAACATTCTCCAGAGAGATGGAAACTTTAATAACCAACATTGAATTACCAAAAGAATCACTGGACCAGACTGTGGCTTAGAAAGATGGTTGATTAAGATGCATGCCCTGAGTAGATTAGGTTCAGAGAAGTTTTGAGAATATAGTAAATTTCATTTAAAAATTTTTCATTGAAGGGGCCTGGAGAGTTGGCGCAGAAGTTAAGATCACTAGCTGCTTTTCCCAGAGGACCTGAGTTCTAGTCCCTACACCTACAAGTGCCAGTAGCTCCAGCTCCAGGGGATCTGATGTTCACTTCAGGCCTCTGTGGGCATCTGCACACATGTGGCGTATACTATACACACACACACACACACACACACACATTTAAAAACTTGCTTTTATATATCACAACCCAAGTGCTTTATTTATGCATTTATAGTACTTTGTAGTGGATTTTTATTGCCCTGTGTACTTTGAACATTTATCTGTCAAGATATATTCTTCTATAACACAATCTTTAATATTCATGCAATGTTCCATCCCAGGAATGTATATATTTTACCTAACTAGTAGCTTAGGTAAATCATTGAACATTAAGTCTCTTCCCCTCTCCCCACATCTTTCAAATAAATTTGGTGAAGAATATTACACACATGTCTTTTCACACTACCCTGAGTTTCTATAAGATGAATTCACAGTTAGGAAATCAATGGGGCAGAGGGCATTTGTGTTTTAGGGTTTTTAACACCATTTACAAGGTGTGTACCAATTTACACATCAGCTAGAAATCAGCAGTCTTTAAAGGATAATTTTCTGTTTACTTATACACCTACTCTGGCTCTGCCATGAGCTGAAAGAATGATCATTACAATTAGTACAAATTTAGAGCTAGCAAAATAGCATTACCAACAATATTGAAGCTTCATCTTAGTTGAGCCGTGTGAATAACCATGCCCCCCAGAGTGAGTGTAACAATAGGCTGCACATAGAGACCACATACCAGACAGCACACACAGTGCTTTGAAGACATTAATAATCTATTGAAGTATTAACCCTCCCCCAATTTTAAAGAAGAGGAAACTGAGTCACAAAGTGATAACATAGTCTTTTTAATGACCTTATTAGTGGCATCATCACAACCTGGGTTATTTTAGTATTTCCTTTAATCTTCTTTTACATACATACGTGTGGTGCATGTGTACAGCGGCACCAAAGAGCTCCACAATAGCCCAGAATAGAGTATAAAAAAGGTTTATTTATTTGGGGATAAACTCACAGTAAGGGTAGTGATCCACTGTCCTCTGTGAGTGCTGGTAACCTAACCAAATCCAGCAGAAAAATGGGCAGCACACACTTCGTCTGCATTTATAGTACAGAAGACCACTCCCAAAGTGGGTCGGTATGACAAAGGCTATTGGCTGAAGGAGTTCCCACAACACATGTGGGCCTAGGTGTGTGTATTTTTGTGTGTGAAGGCTACGTGTATGCAAGATAGAGATGCAGGTGCATGTGGGAGCCTGTGCAGTGAGGCTGGTGCTGGCAGTCATCCTTTATTATTCTCTCACTCTATTCATTGAGGCAAGGGGACTCAGTCAAACCCACAGCTCACCACTCTGGATGGTGAGAATGTGGCTAGTCTTGCTAGCCAGCTTGCTCCAGAGATACCGTATCTTTGCCTTCCAAGGCTGGACTTAGAGGTGGGGTGCCGTGCCCATCAGCATTTATGTGGGTCTTTGGGGATCCAAACTGTAGTCTTCTTGCTTGTACAGTGAGTGACTTAACTGCTAAATCATCTTCCCAGCCTGCTTTTAGCATTTCTGCATATTGTATTCCATTTAATTTGCCTTAAGGCTTGAGTAAGTTTGCTCTTACACATATGAGCTGCCAGCTCACAGAGGAACCTGTGCCTCGAATAGGAAACAGTATGCTTGACCAGTGGGGAGGCCCGTGTGCTAGAATCTGTTAGAGACTGACTTCATCTTGGAAGTGAGAACAAAGAACATTTGTAAATCCTAAGTGCGACGTTATGATATGCTGTTCCAACAAGCTGTGGGCTTTGTCACAGTTTGTTGCCAGGTGTGGTGGTGCATATTTTTGATCCCAGCACTAAGGAGGCAGAGACAGGGCATCTCTGTGAGTTTGAGGCCAGCGAGGATTGCATAGTGAGACCCTGTCCCTGAAAAAAAATTGTCATAGTTGAGAGTGTTCTGAAGTTTATGAATGACACTTTTTACGTCACTTGGAGTGGACCTAGGCTTGTCCTTGTACTAAGGTCACATCCCTCCCACTAGTTCCAGTGTGCCTTCAGAGTAGCACAGAGGATGGTGTAAGGGCTAGGTATGCCCATTTTGACCGTACAGCATAGCATCGTCATGAACAAAGCTTCTGCTCAAGAACCACACAATCAGGTTGCCAAAAAAAAAATTACAATAAATCTCTCGTAGTGTTTTAACTTTGGGTTGGGCTGCATTAGACCAAAGCTTGCAACAACCTGTAGCCCCTCTTGCTCTGCGGGCTGGGAGCGGGAGGTTGGCACATGTGTGAGCGTCTGCACGGGGAGACACAACTCCTAACTGAAGGAAGAAACTGGAAGGAAACCATATTAATCTGATCAGTAGGAAAAGATCTGTTTGCCTCAACACAGATGTTTCCTTCGTCTTCTTTCCCTAATTAGTACCAGGGAGCTAAATTCAGACTCTGCCCACAACAACAGCAATAAAAAGATGAGCTGTGTGTGCCCATACAGAGACGGAAAGCACCCTGGTGATGCTCCAGCCTGCTGAAGGCTACGGAGATAGCCATGAGAAGAATGGGCAGTCTGAAAATCTTCATCATTAAAGAAATGCTTTCCCATTGATGAGCAGCTTGCGAAAGCCAGATAAGCAGTCTGAAAAGCATCAAAATGGGAGCATTCTTAATAATTCATTTGCTTCCTGTGTCTGGAAAGCAACTGCCGTCCTATCCCTCAGTAAGTCGGGGACAGTCTGCTAATGTTTACAGTGGCCGGATGTCCCTTCCCTTTGTTAATATTGACATCCAGGATGCGAATGCTCTTGCTTGTTGATGTCACTGCTAATTAAGTCAGTGAATCTCAGGGGAAGCTTCATTCATTAACTGTAGCAGTGACAAGCTATACTCTAGCCCCATCCCAGAGAGACCATCTCCAAACCGATACCCATGTTCAGGGCCAGCACCAACCTCAGGATGAATTCGGCAAAGTGCCATTTTGGTGTGTATTTCAGCATATGGATGAGAAATCCATGTTATTCCCTACGTGTCCAGATGTCAGAGTAGCCACGGAACACGTCCTACTGAAGAAGTCTTCTGTGTCTAAGAGAAATGGTTTAGAACGTAAGAGGAAGCCGGATATAGAGACCTGGCTTCTCGTCTGTTTAATTACAACTCACTGTGTAACTCTGGGCAAGGCTCCCCATCCCTCTGAGCATTGGTGTGGTAATAGATGTAATGCTATCCTTTCCAACTCTTAATACTGCAATTCCCTTTGAATGCAGGATTGCCAACTTTAGTGCCGCTGAATGGCCCTGCGAGTCTGATACAAACGCAGGGAAGTACAGCTAGAAGAGCTTCAGGCTCCTCCAGAGCCCACAGTCTCCAAGTTTCATACCAAAAGCAAGTGTATTCGTTACTTTTCTGTTGGTAATGATAAAACACAATGACCAAGGCAACTTACAGAAGAGGCTTCAGAGGGAAGACTCCATCACATAAGGAAAGCAACAAGGATGGGGGTGAGAGAAGGAAGCTGTCTGCAGTGGTGAACTTCCTTCAGCAACTACACTTCTTCCGTCTTCCCAAATAGCCCAACAATAATGAACCAAATGTTCAAAGGCCCAAGACTGTGTGTGTGTGTGTGTGTGTGTGTGTGTGTGTGTGTGTGTAGGGGCATTTCTCATCCAAACTACCATACCAAGGAAATAGGCCACTATTGTTGTTTCTTCTTTTCTCTCCTCTTCTTTCCTCTCTTCCCCTCCCTTCCCCGTTCTGTATTTTTTGTTTGTTTTTTGCTTTATGAGACAGGGTTTCTCTATCTAGCCCTGGCTATCCTGGAACTCATTCTGTATACCAGTCTGGTCTCAATCTCACAGAGATCTGCCTGCCTCTTACTGTTTTCTTCTTATCTTGTTTGCAACAGTATAAATATTTGCTTTTTTTTTTTTTGGCTGTGGAGACACTGTTAGTAAATACAACAAAAGGGGAATTACTTCTCATGTGTGTAGGGGTTAGAATGATTGAGACAGGGTGCTGTGTAACCAAGGTGTCCTGAAACTCACAATGAGAAGAGGCTGACTTTGAACTCATGCCTCCACTCACCAAGTGTCAGGATTATATTATTTGCCATTATGTCTACCTCCAAAAAAAATCATTTCGATAAAGATGTGTAAAACCATTTAACAGTTACTTTTGAATTGCTTTTCTGTCTGATTGATTAGCAACCCTCTCTCTGTTTATTTTTTGGTGTCATCTAGATTAAAATACGATGTCTCACATGCATATTTCTCAAGCCAGAAGCAGAGAGGGCACATGAGCCCTACCTGCCATCACTCGCACTAAGGACATCACCAGACACTGAAGATGCTCCACCTGTTGTAGGAGGCCACTTGTTTATTCCTGACTGCCCAGGCTTGAAATAATCACACAGAAACTGTATTAATTAAATCACTGCTTGCATTAGCTCTTGCTTCTTATTGGCTAACTCTTACATCTTAATTAAACCCATTTCTATTCATCTGTGTATCGCCACGTGGCTGTGGTGTGGGGTGTGGTCATGGCTTACCGGCAAGGTTCTGTCTAACATCTGTTGCTGGTGGGGCTACATGGATTCTCCTTGACTCTGCCTTCTTTCTCCCAGCATTCAGTTTAGGTTTCCCCACCTAGCTCTACTCTGCCCTATCAGGCCAAGCCATTTTCTTTATTCATTAACCAATAAAAGCAACACATACACAGAAGGACCTCCTACATCAGCCCACCCACTTTCTCTATCTCCAGCATGCCTCTTAATCCAGCCCCATCACCTCCCATTGAACAGAGATTGTGTTAACTCCCTGAAAGTCTCTCCAGGTCCCATCTCCCAAGTATTCTCCTGACTTCAGTAAATCAACCTTCCTAAAGCTTGAATCACTTACTTTGTCCCATTGTCTGCTTTTTAAAAGATTTCTAGCTGCACTGAAGATATTCAGTTCACCCTAGTTTGCAAGAATCCTACATGAGTGTTCAGTCTCTTCTCTCATTCATTCGAAATTCTCCCAACACTATTTCCTCCTGAAGGCTAATACTTCACATTGCTACATGGTAGGCTAGCTCCCACCCTGACCTGCCAGCTCCTATACATGCTGTAGTTCCCTGTTTGAGTGTCATTTCTGTAGACTAGCCCCTCTTGGCTCCTTTTCCCAAACCTTGCATTTTTTATTACAATTATAATGGCAAGTGTTTATTTATTTATTTATAATCTTTTTCCCTCATGCGGTTCTCTGAGGAGATAGAACACTCTGTCTTGGCACCATATTCATCTTCCACCAAAATGGCCAGCTCACTGTAAGACCATCTTTGTTGGCTGAATAGAGACATGAGGGAAGTTCCTCTCTTTCAATGACATTATTTCTTCCCTATCAAGCTATTTTCATGAACGATACCACCTGTTGAAGAGTTCTCCCTCTGAAGAGTTGGGTCTGGCCTGGGCGGGTCTTATTAAAGAATCACCATCTTCTCTCCACATGCATACCTTCTTGCTTAGGCATGCAGAGCATCCGAGGGTAGACCTCAGTCTTAGCTAGGGTTTTCATTGCTGTGAGAGATGCCATCATCACCATGACCAAGGCAACTCTTTTTTCTTTTTCTTTTTTAAATGTGCCTTAGGCATGAAACAGCTTTGGCTGCCAAGCCAGGCATCGGGCTACAGCGAACAAAGGACTGTCATTTGCTCTGCCCCTGACTTATTGATTTAAGAACAACCCTGCCAACAAGGTGTCTCTTTGTCTGTTGCCTGGGGTCCAGAAGAGGTTTTATTTCTTCATCTTTTAATTAAAATTTTTCATTTATTTTGCATACCAACCACAATTTCCCCTCACTCCTCTGCTCCTGTTCCTTCCACCCATCTCCTGTCTACGGTCTCATTCACTCCTCCTCCATTCAGAAAGGGGCAGGTCTCCCATGGGAATCAACAAAGCATGGCATATCAAGTCGAGGCAGAACCAAACTCCTCCTCCTCTATCAAGGCTGGGTGAAGCATCCCAGCATGGGGAATAGGTCCTCACTACTGGGGTCCCACAAATAGACCAAGCTATACAACTGTCACCCACATGCACAGGGTCTAGATCAGTCCCATGTAGGCTCCCTAGATTTCAGTCCAGAGTTCATAAGCTCCCACTAGCTCAGGTCAGTCATCACTGTGGGTTTTCCCTTCATGATCTTTTCGCCCTCTACCCCGCCCCAGAAGGGGCACATACAATCCTTCCTCCCTCTCTTCCACAGGACTCTTGGAGCTCGGCCCAGCCCAGTGTGTGGCTGTGGATCCCTGCACCTGCTTCAATCAGTTACTGGATAGAGTATCTCTGATGACAACTAGGGTAATCACCAGTCTGATTACAGGAGAAGTACAGTTCAGACACCTTCTCTACTATTGCTAGGAGTCTTAGCTGGGGTCATCCTTGTGGATTCCTGGGAATCTCCCTGGCAGCAGGTTTCTTCCTAGCCCCCAACATTTCTCTTCCCGCCCCCTATCAAGACATCTCTTTCATTACTTTCTTTCCCCTCCCCCACCCAATCCTGTCCCCAACCTATCCAACCTCATCTCTCATGTTCCCATCCTCTTACTGGCTCCCCTTCCCACTCCCCCAATTTACCTAGGAAATCCTATCTATTTCCTCTTCCCAGGGAAATCTATGGTTTCTCTTTGGGTCCTCCCTGTTATCTAGCTTCTCTGGGGCTTTACTTTACAGCTAATATTCACTTACGAGTGAATACATATCGTGTTTGTCTTTCTGGGTCTGGGTTATCTAGCTCAGAATGATTGTTTTTTTTTTTCTAGTTCCATCCATTTTCTGTCCAGGTGGGACAGAAACCCCAACAAGCAGGACTCTCATGTTACAATTGATATAGCTGGGTCTTGAGTTAGCCTGATTTCCAATTTTCTGAGAAACTACCATACCAATTTCCAAAGTGGGTGTACAAG
>JAQHUG010000195.1:1364387-1382394 GCA_028555095.1 Dicrostonyx torquatus | reverse complement strand
CATAAGGACCACCATGCGTGGTTTATGTGTCTTTTGAATGATATCCTTGCACTTTATTAGAAGATTTACACAGTTATCTTCTGAAGTTTAGGGTTCGGGGCTAGAGAGATGGCTCAGCGGTTAATTGCCTGCTCTTCCAAAGTTCAATTCTCAGCAACCACATGGTGACTCACAACCATCTGTAATGAGGTCAGGTGCCCTCTTCTGGCCTGCAGGCATACACACAGCCAGAATGTTGTGTACATAATAAAGAAATATTAATAAATAAATAAAGCTTAGGGTTCCTTAAACCAGGTTTTCAGAGTTACCCACTAGTGACTTTTCTGACATTTTAGGGTGTCACACCAGGACCAGAGATATGACACAGTGCTTCCAGTCCTTTGTTTGCCCAAGTTGTTGATTCTGAGAAAGGAACCCAAATGACTTCTAATTCTGCTAATATCTGCCTGGCTACCTAGCAACATGATGGCTTTTCTAGCTCCATTTCTGCCGTTGTAATAAAACATCCCAATAAAGAACAACTTCTGGGAGAAAGGGCTTATTTTGCCTCACGATCCCAGGTTATACTTCACTATTTCTGGGGACGTCATGGTGGCAGCAGTGAGATGCAGCCAGTCAGCACAAATCTACAGTCTAGAGCAGAGAGAAATAAAGCCATATATGCTTGCTTGACTGTAATACAGCCTAAGACCCAAACCCAGAAAATGGTACTAATTACAGTGGGCTGGGTCTTCCCATGTCAATCAACATAAAAAAAAAAATCCCTCCCAGGCCTGCCCATAGGCTAGTCTGATCTAGATAATCCCTCACTGAGATGGCAAGGATTCTGTTCCTTTCTAGGTACTTGACTTTGGGCAAAGACTGTAGCCTGTTTCTTAAGCTGTAAAATGAGTTAATAATAGAATCTGATAGGTTTTTCTTGAGGGTTTAATGAGGTAATGAATGTAATTATAATGACTAGTGCAATGCCTGACCTGCAACAGATGCTTAGCAAAGCTCTCACTAATAATGTTTTACTTAATCAGGAAAGGCAAATCCAAATGTGCAGCGGTGGTGGCTGGGTAGGGATGGGGGAATGGGGTGTGGGGGTGGGACATCTGGAGAGTTACATATTCTGTTTTCTGCCCACCCTCCATATACTCTATCCAACACTCCTGAAAAGGTAATAAACAAAAAGTGGTAGGCTTTAATTCCCAATCCTATTAAAACCAGCTTTATAAACCAGTACTATGCAATTGCTGATATGAATTAAACTTTGACAATCTGAACTACGTTTAGCAATAATGAATATACTATAGTGGGCATTTTGTTTGTTTTTGCTGTTTTGAGGCAAATTAAGTCATTTGCCTGGAGGCCACCCGCGTATTGGTGTTTGGTGACAGCTCAGTAGAGGCAGAGCAAAGGTGATCTAAACCTTTACCCAGTGGTTGTTACACACAGAGTGCCAGGACAGCAAGAACTTCACATTCTCCTTGCCCTGCCCTCCCGGTTGCAGCGTGGGTTTGTGTAGGAAGCGCAGCCCTGGTGCTCTATGTAGATAGTGGAGTGGGAGGGGGTGAACTGCAAGCTTTGTTTCCCTCCTGCTGCCTGTCATCCAATTCTCCGATTTTCTCTGACTTTCATGAGTGATGAGGTCATCCCAGCGCGAGAAAATCAAACTCCTATTTTTTAAATTCAATGAAGGCCAGCCTTGTTTAGTCTGCATAAACAGAGGCCAGACCCATGGAGCCAGGAAGACAAGCAGCCCGCCCTCTTGTGGTCGCACTGCTCAGTGCCCGTCACTCCCGGGAGCACTGACAGGAAGGCGGGAGCGTGAGGTCTAAAATCTAAAATGTAAGTTAAAATTAGATCAATAGTCAGCTTGGCTGTCTCAATCAATGTGTTGCAGGGAGAGCATACAACCATCTATTTATAAGCTAAACCCGGCATTATCTTCGTCTTTTAGGACGCAGAGATCCATTACTGCGCGCGGCGGGGGAGAGGATGCTGAGCGGAGCTGGATCTTACCACTTTACAGCTCGCTGGCTCGCCCGACCTCACCAGCCTGGGCTGGGAGGTTGCTGAGCAGAGGGAGGACCCGCCCAGCCTGCAGCTCTCTGAGCTGAGGACTGTGCCCCTGCCGTGTCCCCTAACCAATCACTCCCGCCAATCCCGTATCATGATTGACTGCATCCTAGTCTTTAAATTGACGGGGCCAAAAAGGGGACCGGGCGGGGCTGAGGAGGGGAGAAGAGGTGCAAATACATTAAAAATAACAGAACTCGAGAGCCCTCCTACTGAGACAGGGCGCACAACAGTTGGATTCTAGCCACAGGCTTGACTGCCCTTTGACAAATGTTTCCAAAGTAGCTTCCCCACTGGCCTGAATTATTCAGTCCCTGCTCAGGCAATTATTGCTGTCAATAGCTGTGAGTCACCCTCCCCCCCCTCCATCATCATCCTCATCAAAACACAAACAGGAATCGATTTGTGTAGCAAGCCAGTGTAGTTCTTAAAGTCTGGCTGAGGTGAATCTGTACTCTATTAGCTCTGGCTGCCCTCCCCCCCCCCCTCGGGGGAAGAAACCTCTGAAATCTACAGGCAGCTATTGCGTTCATGTCGTTAAATTACACTCTTTGAAATATGCTACAGAAAAAAGAGATAGAATTTGATCTGGCAGCCCCATAATGCAAGATCAAATCCCATTTTCAAAAAAAAAAATTTGTCTTAAAGATGTATATAGCATATTCTACAGATTTATTTCTTTATTTTTGTTTTTCTGTCTCTGATAATTTTCTTTCATAAGCATGTACTACTTTTATGATAGAAAAATTTAAGGGCCCGAAGAATTTTAATGTTAGCATAAGTGTACGTTAGATAGTTTTACACTCGATCTATTAGCTGCTATATCATTTGGCATAAAAGAGTTTTGAACTAAAGATAGGAACTGTTGCATTCTTTATTTAGAAAGAGTCTCTTTCCTCCTCTTCCACTTCTTGTTGGCTTACCTCCAAAACCTTCCGCATCTGTCTCTTTCTCAGCATCTACACCGCTCCTCTCTTAGGGACCAGTCACCATTCATTATCTTTCACCTGTGTGCCCAAAATATCTTGTCCGCAATTTCTACCTCCGTCTTTCCCCAACGAGGGTCCTTACCCACCACTGTAGCAACCAGATTGTTCTTTTAAAATGCAAATCAGATACTTCCTCTTGGTTTAAAAGCCTGCCGTGGCTTCTCAGAGGGTCTCGGTTAGATTAAATTTCTTTCCATAGCCAGAATGTACCCTGCTGTGCCGGCCGGCCAGCTTCTCTTCCCTGTCAACTTGCTTGGGTTTGGAATGACCTGGATGGTATATGACCCTTGGAGGTGTCTGTTTCCAGAGCTTTAGCTGAGGCCCTGAGATGGACACACATATCTCATCACTCCATGGGTTGGGGTCTCTGACAGAATAAAAAGGGGGGAAGTAGGGAGGCTGGAGAAATGGCTCAGCAGTGAAGAGAGCTGCCTGCTTTTGCAGAGGAACAGGGTCAGTTCCCAAACCCATGTTGGCTGCCTCACAACTCCTGTAATCCAGCTTCAGGGGGATCTGAAGCCCGAGAGGCACTCAGGCACACACACCCAAGCACAGACACACTTACACACATAAATAATAAAACATTTTAAAAACTGACAAATGATAGATTTAAGTAGAAGCCTAAAGTTGTGTGTGTGGTGGGGGAGGTGACAGGGCAAAGGAACTGAGCACCACCCTTCTCTCTCTGGCTGAATGCCCACCTCGCAGTATGTTTTGTTTTGCCAGCCATGGTGGACTACATCCTTCAAATGGTGATAAATCGGGGTGAATAATGGATGCTAGGGATCGAATTCAGGTCCCCTTGGACAGGCACCTTTACAGGTTGACCACCTGGTCAGCCCGTCTTCATTTTGTTTCAACACAGCAATGATCTATGAATGGAATTCTAATTTGCTCGCACACAACAGAGTATAAGCCCCTTCTCTTTGGGCTCTAGCATAGTGTCTGGCTCATAGTTGGTGTTCAACAGGTGCTTGTGAAATGAATTATTGAATATGATTTCCTAGTAACTGGCTTATAAATGCTGCTTGTAATATTCTGAGTATTCTGCTTTGAATTTTAAATTTATTTTTCTGCCCATATGCTTCCTCCTCTCAAGTGTGAACTCCATGAGGTGGGATCATATTTAGTTCATTTCATTTTCTACAGCCTTATGGAGTCTGACACATTACAGGTGTTTAATATATTTGTTGGATTAAAAATTGCTGTAAGTGAATGGGTAATAAGTTGACTCAATGTGACCTTGTCCCAGGTCAGACCTTTTACCAGGGAAAATGAAATGAATATTGATACCTAAAGGGATAGATCGTTACTTTGATTTCTCTCTTCCCTTCTCATCCCTGCCCCTTCACACACACACACACACACACACACACACACACACACTCACACACTCACTTACACACTTTTTTGCCGTATTTTCAAAGGACATTACTATATTTGTTATGCCATTTGATCTTTACATCAGTCGGTATGTAGGAACAGAAGCTAGGGTATTAACAGACCTGCTCCAGCGTACACAGCTAAGATGCAACAGACAGGACTTGCTAACTTCAAATACGTGGACACCAGCATTGACCAATATCTTCCCTTCTCAACCACATTTCTGGTTCAATGAGAATTATAAATTCAAAATATCTTTAATGGGATTTAACACATGCCAGGCTCCCAATAAGTGGCGCTTCCTTCCTCTTGGTCACACATGGGCTCCCCCATCGCCTCGTGCCCACGAAGAATGCTTCTGTATTCATTTCCTTCTCCTCGCAAGGCTGATCTTTCAATCCTCCTTATGGTATGATTTTAGTGTATTAATTAGATATTTTCACAGATCTGAGACACATGAAGTGGGTTTTTGTACACTGACAACGGATTGCTCTTTTAATCTTTCCTCTGAACATACAGCAATGGGTGTGTTCAACATACCTTGGTGAGAGCCCCCTAACTCAGAGCTCAGAATGTGAAGTGTCAGCCAGGAGACGGCACACACGGTGCCAGATCTTGTCAGTTTTAACAAAGCCGCAATCACAGAACAGCCAGAGAGGACAAGTGATGCACAAAATTAGTTTTGCTACAGACAAAACAAATTAGAAGCCTATTTGAATCATTCATTCGCTCGTGCATTTACTTGTTAAGTGTATTCTACATTCTAAGCATTGTACTGAGTTTAGGAGGAGAGAGGCAAGCAAAAATAGACTGAATATCTACTGATTTGGCTGTCGTGGAAAACATGGACTTGAAACAAAGGCTAACCCAACAGACTTCAGTGTGAGGAGCAGGTGAAATAAGAGCTTGGCATAGTTCAGAAACTTCAGAGGTAATTTCTTGAGGACATGTAAGTAAGATACGATATATATAGAGTTCCAACATGGGTCAATATTCTAATAGTTAGTAAAAATAAAGACAGGGAAGGGAATGATGAAAAAACTAGCCATAGTGGCCAACTTCCAAATAAAGTTTTGAACATTTAATATGTGTCTAGATGCTAAGCATTATAACAGTGGTCAAAAACAAAAAGTCACAACTTTATGAGCTTACATTGGAGTGGGAGAAGGTATACAAGAAACCACACAAAATTAAAATAGCAAAGAATGTTAAAGTGTTATTTTTGTTATGGAGAAAAATAAACCAAGGAAGTGAGATAAGAGATGAACTTGGGTGGGGTAGTGAGACGTTAGAGAAGACTAGATGTTCTCACGAATAACACAGCAGGCCCCAAGCGCTACAGGAGCAAGGGTGCAGAGGAAACAGCTCTCTGGAAGGTGACTTCTTGGGTCTGTGACTGCTGTGGTCCCGGCTGGCTGTAATTGAGGTAGTGTGTAGCCTGTGTGCCTAGTGTAAGAGTATGTACTTTGGGGAAGGAGCACCTTCCTTGTGTGCAAGACAGTCACAACGAGGTTGTAAGAGCTAACGAGTCTGGCACACACTACAGATGATACTAAAAAACTTGGATTTTTCGTTGAGAGGACTGGGAAGCCATCAGAGGCCTTAGGAGGAATGGCTGGCACCCTCTCACTTTAGTCTCTGGAAACGTGTGGGAGTGTACTCACTGTGGTCCAGATAGTAACCTAAGCGGTTTCCCTGGTGGCTTCCTAGCCCCTTCACAATCCTGGGGTGTGTGCATCTTAAAGAGGAGGGATGTAAGCTGTAGGGAATTTACAGGTCTTACTCAAAGTTGCAGATTCATGACTGACAGAGTTGCCGTTGAAAGCCAAGGCCACACCTACGGTGCTGCCACAGTGGTGGCAGTGGTGCTAGGGTGTGTAATAATAACCAGCATTTATTTTGGGCTCTACAGCCATTGCCCTGTAATCTTCTTCAGTCTATTGTGTCCTCACACCAGCTCTATCAGAGATGTATAAGTGCTTTTCTATCAGAGATGAGGAGATCAAGACACAGGGGAATATGACGCAATCCTAATTTCAAAGGCTTTGAAATTAAAAATGCACATCTAAGGTACTCCTTCCCCAAAGTGCATGCCTTGTTGCTTTCTAGATAATGAGATCAAATCTCAAAATAGATGCCTCATAAACAATCTAGAAATGACTAGAAATGGATTGTGTTAAATTTATTCTCTTTTTCTTCCTCCTCTTCCTCTCCCTCCCCACAACTGCCTCTACCTTTCTCAATAATGTCTTGTGTAGCGCAGGCTATACAAGTGAGCCTCAACCTCACTATTTAGCTCAGGATAGCTCTGAAGTCCTGATCTTCTCGCCTCTTCCTCCCAAGTGCTAAATTAGAAAGAGTGTGAATTAGAGACCAGTTTGGGTTTCAAAGTGACATCCCATCTCAAAGCACAGTGAAACTGGTCCTTATCTTTCTCCGAGTTAAACATTTCACAAATCCTTAGGCTCATTCAATGAATCCTTGATGTTAGGCTTTGTGTGTTTCAAGTCCATTTTGATTTTTATCCACTTGCATTCTTGTTTGAAATTCTTAATCTTTTAACCCATATTTAATCCCCTCTTTTTCTTCAAAACGATAATCTTAATTATGTTAAGTAGTGTTTTTCTAATTCATGTGTTTGAGGTATAAGTATTTCTATTTCTATTGTGTGTGTGTATGATGTGCACACATGTGTATGTGGTTTACTGTGTGTGCACGTGCATAAAGAGGCCAGAGCATGACATCAGCTGTCTTCCTCTACTATTCTTCACCTTGGTTTTTGAGACAGGGTCTCTTATTGAACCGGACGGTCACCATTATGGCTAGGCTGGCTTACCAGTGAGCACCTGGGCTCTAACTGTCCCCAGCCCACAACACTGATCTTGGAGGAATGCAGCCATGCCCAAGGGCCGCTTGAGTGTTTGGGGGATTTGAACACTGCCATCTATTCTGTGACCTTGACCGTGGCATTTAATCTTGCCTTAATGTCTATTTATAGTCACGAAAGGAAAACAACAGTCAAAAATTTTCAGTTTTTCTTTGTTGTTAATATATTTTTAGACAATATATTCTGATCACCATTTCTCCTGGCCGCATGGGTGTTCTGGGGATTTGAATGCATGTCTGTTCATTTTAACAGCGAGCCCATATGCCCACTGAGCTACTTCCTTAGTATCTTTTGTTTGATTTTTGTTTATTACTTTAAAAACTTTTTAAAGTGAGTTTTAATGTGTATGAGTGTTTTGCCTGCATCTATGTCTGTGAACCAAGTGTGTGATGCCCACCAGAAGATGGCATCAGATCCCCTGGAACTGGAGTCACAGATGGCTGTGAGCCTCCATGTGGATGCTGGGAACTGAGCTGGGATCCTCCTGGAAAACCAGCAAGTGCTTTGTTGTCTGCTTTTGAACTCATTATGACTCACATCTTCAATTCTCATTTCATACTAATAATTCTGAGTCATGTTACAGGTATTGGGTATGAAAACCAACCAAACAGACCAACCAATCAAATAAGCCCAGAATGTCCAAAGGAAATCTCATTTTATTAGCAAGGCTTTTTCCTTTCCTCCAGAGTCCAGACAGGCAGTGATTATGCTAGGTCTGAGGCTGTTTAAAGTTTGGGGCAAGTCTGAGTGTACCCCTGGCCTAATTCTGGTTTTACCAAGGTCACTTTGGGGCCTTTAATGGGAAATCTAGCAGGACCCTATCTCTTTGGCTCTCAAAGTTCCACACTTTGGGTGTTTCAAGTTTCTGTGCCATGAGGCTCTGTCCCACATGGCTCACAGTCTGGTACATGGTTCAAGGAGAATTGTTTTGCATTTATATTTCAAACTCATATTTCTGGCGGGGCTTCATTTTTAAGCACTACAGATTACGGGAGACTTCATTCTGTCTTTCTGGCTCAGCCTAGTTAAGCCTTTCTCCACACCAAGCACAGGGGAGAGAGCACTGCATTTTCTACCCTTCCGTTTTCTGATCCTTCATGCCACTCCCGTGCCTGGACCAAATCTTTCTCTGGCCCTTCATCCATTCATTTGAGTCCCTCTACTTGGCCTGAATCTAATCTTTGGTCTCTACTCCAAATAAGCAACTGCTCTCTGGAAAGCAACAAGTCGATGCTTCTGGCCTTCTGATTTAGATTTAAGTCTTTTGTATCTCTCTATCATGATGTTTACAATTTTCCTCTTTTTCCTTTTCATTTGCTGTAAAGTATATGTTAGCAGGCTATGTCCACCTACACTCTAACCAGGATAGAAAGTCCCTGGTGGCTGTATTATAAAGACTAGACATTTTTACAGCTCAAACAGATTTCGGCATTCTCAAAAAGCACATATACTTCCTTGGGCAAACAGACAACCACAGCTTTGAAACTGAGATCAACTGTGAGGTAGGTTACCTGATCCAAGTCACACTTTTCAAGAGGACAAAAAGAAGAGTTAGGGACAGAAAGAGGGAGAAGGCAGTATGGCAAGAAGTTGTCTGTGTAGGAGACGGAGAGATTCTGGAGTCCTCGCTGTTGCCGTCCAGGTGGCTTGCCTGCTGAGGTTCCTTTGCACAAAGAAGACCATTAAATCAAGCACCTGCCTGCCCCCAACTTGTTTGAAAACCCATTTCCAGTTATGAGACCTAATGTGGAAACAGTTGTGGATGAGGCATACAGGATGGCTATGTGGAAGGTGGGAAGGCTACAGAAACAGAGGACTCTGACCCTGGCCCAGAGAATATTTATAACTCATGGAATTTCAGGATTAGGAGAATTGTAGGCTTACCAATTGCAGAGTAATTGAAACAAGAGCTGGGCCCTTCCTTGTTCTTTGAAAACCAGAAAAGTGAATGTTTTTATTCCTTTCTAGATGATGTTTATCACTGTCAGGTCTTTCTGCCCATGATTATTAAACTAGTACAAGGGACAAAAGTAAGGCAAGAGAAAGTACAAGATTCTGGATGAACAGAGAGACTCATTCATTCCTGAGAAGCCTCCTGTCCATTACTGTGTACGACCTTCAACTTCCTGAGAAGCCTCTTGCCTTCCTATCCATTACTGTGGACGACCTTCACCTCTTAGGAGAGGCAGGAAACAAATTCAAATCTGTGGAAGAGGAAAAACATAAGAAGAAGCTTTACACAGAATGAATTTTTATCTTTAATCTTCAATATGGTTTCTTTAAGATCTGTGATATTCTATACTTTTTCTGTTCTTCATCAAAATCTTATGTCTCTGCTCAAGCCTAGAGAAGGGTTGTAGAGCAAC
Organism: Dicrostonyx torquatus; assembly: GCA_028555095.1. Lineage (NCBI taxonomy): Eukaryota > Metazoa > Chordata > Mammalia > Rodentia > Cricetidae > Dicrostonyx > Dicrostonyx torquatus. The sequence continues at coordinate 1,372,705 of JAQHUG010000195.1, read as the reverse complement.
TAAGCATCATAAACAGGTGAGAGCAGTGTTTAGCACCAATAGGAAGCAGTCTGTTCTTATATTCTTAAGAGAACAAACTGTATTTAAGGCTATCATTGCATTAATTGTCTACATGCAAAAGAACTGCTATTTGTAAATGAACTCTCTCTTTTACATAATTATTTATTGACTCTTTGAAAATTTCACATCATGTACCCCAATCTCACCTTCCCGTCCCTCCATATCTGCCCCACACCCCTGCAGCATGCCCCCCAAAGTTAATTAAAAATAAAACAAAGCAAACAAACACCTCGCTCCCCCATCTTTCAAACACCTCTTCATTCATCCTAGTGGCATGGAGAGCTGTAGTGTGCCACTCAGTAGACCCTTTTGTCCAGTCAGCCCCACCGGCAAAATGTTTATCATAATGAGTTATTGGTTCAAGGTCCAAGGTCTCTGGCACACCATCATCACTGGACCCTCACAGAAATCCCTCAGATATCCTGGCCTGAATCGTGGAGACCCCACTGCTCTCATTCCGCAGGACCACTCCCTTCAGGCACTTCAGCAAGTCACAGACTTGGCAGATGCTAGGGTGGACCAGGATGTGGCTGTGGGTGGTACCAGACCACTAGGACCCCCTCAGGCAAGAGGAAGAGCCAGTCTCCTGGGCCCAGGCAACCAGAACCAGTTCTCCCAAGCCTGTGATGATGGATTGAGCCATCTCTCCTGAGTGTGGCAGGAGGAGTTAGCTCTCCCATGGGGGCCAGGTTTCCTGCTGCAGGGTCCAGCCAGGGATAGGACCAACTATCCTTGGGCCAGTGAGGAGCAGGGCTGGCTCAGCATGGCCCTAGAATTTCAACACACATGGTTCCTATGACCCCTGTGGTAACAGGTGCCATGGACTTCAGCCCAGACCCTGACTGCTGTGACATGGCCCATGGTAGTAGTCCAGGCCAAGACAACACCATGGCGCCATGTGGCTGAGCAGACCACTTAGATTGGCATGGCCCTGGTGGCAGCATGGCCATAAGACACCAATATGGCCATATGTTTTGCTCCAGACCCTGGGTATACATGTGGTCTTGGTAGTATCATGGACCACCATGGGCCACAGATATCAACAGAGACCCTGGCTGTGGTAGGACCACAGACCCAGACAAGGTCTTCAGCAGTAGCCCAGACTTGAATGTCACCTTGACCCCAGGTGGCAGCATGGCCTTTGGACACCAACATGGCCCCAGGTGGTGGCCCAGTACCCTGGCATTGGCATTGTCTCCAATGGTATTGGGAGCCCCAACATCAACACAGACCCTGGCTGCAGTAGGGCTATGGACCCAGACATGGCCCTCAGCAGCAGTCCTGGCCCATTGATACCAGAGTCCCAGGCAGCAGCAGGGGCCACTCAGATTGGTGTGGGCCTGGTGATGACGTGATCCTTGGGTGCCAACATGACCAACTTGGGCATGTTGGACCTGGCCCAGATGACACCATGGCCCCAAGAGCAGCATGGTTCTCGAACACCAACACGGCCACAGGATGCAGCCTAGACCCTGGGCATCTGTGAGGCCTTTGGTGGGAATCATCTCTTTTGTGAGAGAAGCTATCTGCTGGTCATCCTTACAGCAATTCAGTGATTAAAAATGAGTCACCTTTTTCTAAAATCATCCACCATTGATGATAGCGCGCATAGTACTATGAGCCAGGCACACTCCTAAGCAAGGGCACTTCCCATAGCTATTGCATTTAATCTTACAATAGCATTAGGAAGTGACAGCAAGTGAGGAAATGGACACTACCAAGTTTGAGTAGTGGCGGTCAACGGAGTGGCTTGGTTTGTAACCAAGACATACCTTTCTTCCTCCTCAGTCTTTTCTCAAAGTCAGCGGTGGTGGAACTGCACATTGTGATGTCTGGAGAACGGTGGTCTGAGGAAGCAAGACTAACCCCGTATATTGTCAATAGCAGCCCCTTTGTTGGTTTCCAGCATACCGCTTTGCTAATTGTGTAGCCAGAGTCAATTACCTTTGGTAATTTTCACCTATAAAACTGGAATAACATTAACAACCTTGCAGTGTTGCTGAGGAAATGGGAGACACTCTTTGAAAAATCCCTCAGTCAATGCAGACACCTGATAGTATTTGTCAAACATGAATTCTCTTCTGCTTCCTTTCCTATCATCAAAGCATGGGGTGCTGCATCTGCCTTCAGGGTTGGCAATGTGCCTAAGAGAATTCTGAGTTCCATAGAACTTTGGAAGGATTGCGAGATGGCCAACATTAGCACACTCACAGCTTCCTTAGCTGATGCAATGATATTCTGGTCTCGGTATTGTCTCCCATCCCTAACAAAGAAATCTCGTAACACACAAAAGAAATACGAGACTCATGAGTTCCTGTTCCATCTGTTCTTCTGGAGTCATCTGGAATTAAAGGCTGTTCTGGAATGGGTCATTTTTTTTCTGCTGGGATGAATTGCCTTCTTTGGCAAACTCAGGCCACTGGCCTCCAGGTGGAGCTGCATGAGAGAAAGAGAAGGGAGAGCTAGGGAAGAAAAAAAAATAGGTTGGTGCCCCCAGAAAAAGCAGCCAAGGGAAGATACAAATGAAACCCAAAAATGGTTCATGATCCTAGGGGATTTGCCTGGAAGAGAAGTGGCATGTGAACTCATTCAACCAGTTTAATTCCACGGGAATCTGAAGAGATTTCCAATGTGCTCGGTCAGCCCAGGATAGGATGTAAAAGAAATGAGACACGGTCCCTGAGGAGCTGACAGTCTGGGAGTGGCTGCTCACCAGCACCGGGATGCACTGCAGAAGACTGTAACTCCGAACAGAAATGGAGACACAGGCGAAGACATGGTTTCTAAGGTCAGAGAGAGGCTATTAGCTTTGTGGGTGCTGCTGTTTCCCAGGCACTGAAATTGAGGAGTCAAATAAATGATCTCATTCCATTCCATTTAAGCCTAAAATCAAACCTTTGACGTGAGCCTATTTTGATGGTGAGAAAATTGAAGCACAGGGATTAAATACTGTGCCAGCGACCCAACAGCAAGTGAGCTTCAGGACTCAAAGCTAAAGGTGCTGAGCGCAACTCCCAACTCTCTGAAGGCTCAGTCTCTTGCTAGCTGCGTGACTCAGCCCTTCGAACTGTTCCTCAGTCTCCCGTGTGACAAATGGACACCATAACACTATACTTGGGTAATACTACATTGTTTGGGGTTGACCCTTCGCTTGTACCTTCCAACAAGCAATCTGCCCCTCACTTTAGTCCCTGACAACTGGGCACTTCTGGTACCCAATCAAGGGACTCTATATTTAAATGGAGGATTCTCAGAGCACGGTGGGCTTGTGACCCAAGGGAGGAAGGAACGGTAGCAGTGAGGGACCCTATGGCAGTGTCGGCTTTGTCTGCCCCAGGCATAATTCCAGGGAGCCTTTCTGATAACCTTATAGCAACCTCTGACCCCATTCTGCCCTGTTTTCTTGGCTTAAATTGAGTTTTTGTTACCTGCGACCAACAAATCCCTAAATAGAACAAATGTGTTCGCCATCTGGAGGAATCCATGAGATAAGGTAAATTACAAAGGGCAAGGCTGATGAGACCATAGCTATTTTATCTTGGTGAGTAAAATAGCAATTCAGCTTTTATAATTGGGTTCCAAGGCTTTCAGTTCATGGAATGTTTCCTTACATTCAAAGGAGGACTTGCATACATTTTCCTTCTCTGTGTCCTGCCAGGAATAATCAGCATGGTTGATAATCATGTCAAAATCAAGTCTTAGAGGCCATCAGGTTCTCCACATTTGGGCCATGTCGAGTAGCTCCAAGTCTGGTCATCTGGTAACCACTTTAAATTGGGTTTTCACTGGAGCCAGACGGTACCTTTCAAAATCCGCTCTAGGGACTCAGTCTGGCTGAGTGACTGACTGGCTGGCTGGCCACGCTGCTATCTCTACCTGTGTGATAATGGTTCTGAGTGAGGTTTGACTGGGGATACTTCCTATTTGATTTGGTTCAGTTGCATTGTCACTCGAGATCACCAAAGCAACCGCACAAGCATACAGACATGGCAGGAGAGACATTGCTGCTTCTCTAGAATGGAAATGCAAGCAGACTCGACACTAGGTTATTTAGTCTCATGAACGCTTGTTAAAAATCTTTGGAAGTTACATTTATTTATGTGTTTGGGGTTGAGACTGTGACACTGTGTGTGTATAGAGGTCAGACAACAGCTTGCTCCTATGGGTCCTGGGGATTGAACTCCGGTCCTCAGGTTTGTCAGCAGGTGCTTTTACCACTGAGCCATCTCACAGGCCCTTATAGTGAATACTTTGCCTCTGGGTTGATGGTTCCATCCTGAGTTTATAGAGAAGGCTGGGAACAACACACTTGCTGCTGGTATTTTATCTGTTACCTAACAGGGTACATTTTGTTTTATTTATCATGTACTTCCAGGTGCCAATTCTCTCTTTGTCTCTTAAAGATTTTGATATCTCTGGGTGAAGATGGAGGTATTTTAACCTGGCTCTGTTCCTGGAGCTCACCTACATTTTCCTGGGGTTTGCATTGCTTCTTGCATTCTTGCTTCACTAAGACTGCAGCAGCAGGAGCAGATTTCTGGAAGTGAGGTTTTCTTTGCCTGTGGCTGCCTTATTACTTAATGCAGACCGTGAAAATTACCCACCAGAGGGCTGCCTGTGGGAAACTCACTCTGCATCCTAACTGACGATGGAGATGGGAGGTCTGTCTCCTTCTTCTTTCCTCTGCTCTTACTTTCTGGTACTTTGTCTGTTAGGATCAATTATGATTCTTTTTTAAAGTATTTTTTTGGGGTTATCCTTAGGGTTCTGTCCTCTAAGACATTGCACGTCAATGCTTATCTCTGTAGGGAGAATTTCAGAAGTTGGGGGACATGGATCGAGTGCCACAGGGACACCATGGTGGCCTTTAAGCCAACTGATTTCTCAGAAGAAAATGCTGACTCTGGCTATGGGTTTTGTGCCCCCAAAATTGCTGGAGGCACCGGAAAATGCTCTACCATCATCTCATACTGTGGATTCTACTAGAGATATCAGAGAGAAGTCTTTTGGGATACCTTTCTGCATGGTATGTGAGGATAGGAACACTTTTCTGCTTGCCTAGTCTGTGCGCTAGAATCTTGGTGGCAAAGATCAGGCTTTGGGAGTCAGTGGTTAAGAACATTGGCTGCTGTTCAGAGGACCTTGGCTTAACTCAACACCTATAGCATGGCTCCCAATCATCTGTAACTTTAGTTCCGAAGAACCTGACACCCTTTCATGGTTTCTGCAGGCACCACGTACACAAGTGATGTAGAGACATACATGCAGAAATATATTTATGAAACAAAATATATTTAGAAAAAAATCAGGTTGGGTTTACCCTGTCAGTTACAGACATGTGATACCTGGGTGGGTTAACCTAGGACTAGATAAATAAGTGTCTACCACAACAGTGAGTATGAAACAATGTCAGACGTTTGTCCTACCTCATACCGCCCTGGGAGGTCACAATAAAACTCAGATTCATCAAGCTCTCATGATACACAAATATTTTAGCTCCATCCAATGCTGTTCTGGTTTGGTTGTGAAAGGTTCTTTTATACATTCATATGTGCAAATACTCAGCCTTGCTTGTAGCCCTGATGGAGGGGTTGTAGAGTCCTTAGACATTGGACTGGATGGAAGAACCAGGTTGCTGGGGACAGACTATGAAGGGATCTCTGCTGGTTCCAGTTGGACTACCTGTACCTTTAAGATGCTATCAGGCCACATCACAAGGTCCATCACCACACAACTGCAGAAGCCAGCCTCAGCCACCCTTCTTCCCACAGTGGGCCGTATCCTCTGAACTATGATTCAAAAAACCTCTAAGTTACTACTGTTGGGTATTTAGCTACAGCTATGAGAACAGTACTAATACAGGCATGGGCTTAGATAACTTACCCAACTGATAATGTGTCTATACGTTTTTAACAGAGTTTACATATAGGAAGCTGAAGCCCATACAGAGATTAGGGAACTCTCCCAAGGTCACATTGCTGGCAACTGGTGAAGATGGATTCAAACTCAGTGGCCTTATTTCAAATCTATGCAATAAACTTCAACCTCAGCATGGACGGTGTGGACCACAAGGAGCACACGATGGATGTGGGGGTGGGAAAACTGAGTTCCCTCTGTTATTAAAGGAATCATTGTAGCTTCCATGGGGCTGGAGCTTCCCTGTGTCAGATCTGTGCACCTCACTGTGAATGGCACACTGTTTTTGCCAGGGGCAGCCTATGCCGGAGCGATGGATGCATGCTCCCCGCTTGCTATGTAGGAATTTTTCTCTACCACAGTGCCTGAAATTTCTCATGTTCCTCTTTAAATGCAGCCCTTTTCCGTTGATTTCTATGGTGACTGACTCCCCCAACACATTCTGCAAAATACCTGCTTCTAATTGCCAAGAAATGCTTCTCTCTGGGTTTGTTTACATGACACTTTGACTCTGTCTGCTTAGAACTCTGCCCTGGGTGCCCTGCATGCGTCTCTCTCCTCTATTAGTATTCTCTGCTACATTATGGCTGTGAAAAGAGCCATATTTCCCTGCCTTTGCTAGAAAGAAACATTTTAATATTGGGATCTCAGCTGGAATGTGAAAGTCCTGTGGGTTCCTCTATGATATAATTAAATCTCCCGTGTAATGGTAGCTCTGGAGTATCCTCATTTGTTCTAAGACTCCTATACCTAATATGACATGTGTAACCTGGGAAATAAGTCTGACCTCTCACATAGAGACAGAGTAATAGAGAGGAATGAACACGGAGCAAATAGACCTCAATGTACATGCCAATTCCAACATGTGCTGTGTGGCACTGTGTGTGTCTGTTTGTGTGAATATTATTTATATATATATATATATATGATGTATATATTGGGTGCACACACACACATATATATATGTAATATATGGTGTTATATATATATATAAATATATATATATACATATATATGGTACAAAAATCCTTCTGAGCTTCCCTTGTCCATAAAACATAATAATATAATACCTCATAAATTTTTTTGGCTACCAACCAGCTCCCAAATCATGACACAGAGAATTAATATTAGTTATGAATGCTCAGCTCTATCTTAGCTCTTATTTCTTGCTAGCTCTTTTAGCTTAAACTAACCTGTTTCTCTTTATCTACCTTTTGTCTCATGGCTTCTTATTTTTATTTCTTCTGTATGTCTTACTTTCACTGCTTCTCATGTCTGTTTGTCTGTCTGGCCCCAGGCATGTGTCCCTCTCTTTCTCCTCTCTCTTCTCTCTCTTTCATTCTTTTTCCTTCTTCAGATACCTCCCCCTATTTACCCTCTGGGCCTGCCAGCCTTACGTATTCCTCTTCTGCCTAGCTATTGGCCATTCAGCTTTTTATTAGACCAATCAAGTGCCTTAGGCAGGCAAGGTGAAGCAAATGCAAAACCTCTTTACATAATTAAACAAATGCAGCATACAGAAATGAAATACACCTTTATAGTACTAGTAATAGTACACATAGTACACAACATAAACAAATGTAACACTTCTTTGCTTAGTTAAATATTCCAAAACACAGATGTCTTCCTCAATAAAATTTCAATTTGATTTTTAAAATAAAGTGTCTGACTGAACCTGGAGCTTACTGTTTGGCCAGACTGACTGGCCAGTGAGCTCCTTGGATACAGTTATTTCTACCTCCTTCCCAGCTCTGAGTAACAGATAGCATGCCACTACACCTGGCTTTTTATTCGGGTGCTAAGAAGCTAAACACAGGTCTTTATTTATAAACAGAGACTGCAGATTGGTTTCCTGGCTACCCAGACAAGAATAATCACACAGAAACTACATTATTTGCAACACTGCTTGGCCAACAGCTTAGGCATAGTCCTACCTAGCTGTTATATCTTAAATTCATCCATTTCTATTAATCTGTGTATTGCCACAAGGCTGTGACTTACCAGAAAGGTTTCAGCAATATCTTTCTCCTTTGGCAGCTATGTGGAGCCTCGTTGACTCTGCCTATTCTCTCTCTCTCTCTCTCTCTCTCTCTCTCTCTCTCTCTTTCTCAATTTCCTTTTTGGCTTTATTCTGCTAAGTCATTGGCCAACACTTTTGTTTTTAAATCAACCAATAAAAGCAAACATATCAGAATGATATCCCACATCATTTGCTCTTTTGTAACAAGCACTTTACTCACTGAGTCATCTTCCCAACACCCATAGAACTTAAAATAAACATAATTATTCATTTATTTGAGAAAGGAATTATGTACTGCAGTGTGTGTATATGTGTGTGTGTG
>JAQHUG010000195.1:1333261-1347321 GCA_028555095.1 Dicrostonyx torquatus | reverse complement strand
CTGCTTCTTTGGTGATCTGCACAGGAGTGCAAAGGAATGGGCTTTCTTCTTCCCAAAATTCTCCTGTTCTCCTCACCCCTCTACTTCCTGTCTGGTTGACCCACCTATACTTCCTGCCTGGCCAATCAGCATTTATTTAAAACATAATTGACAGAATACAGACAATTATCCCACATCAAACCCCAAATGATAAATCTATAATACAACCTCTACACCTAAGACTCAAGGAGCATCAAGGATGAGGAGGAACCATCTGCTGTGAGATTGCATCTCCTATATATAACAGGGAATCTGCATCCAGGAAATCTAAAAATATGATCTTCTAAAAAAATCTGCATAATGACAACAGAAACTGACATGCCAATATGAACTGGGCATGCTCATATTGTGACACCCTGACCTTGGATTAAAAGTTATAAGCAATTAGGGCTGATAAGAGAAAGAGAATCAGTCTTCTCCAGGGATGAGATCCTGATAGGTCATTGAATTCCTGGTCTCTGCATTAAATACATAAACACATGAGCAAAACCAAATAGAAGCAGATTATTTTCCATATAAGTATGTATGCGCACAGATACATAACAATAATTAAAGAAGTAATGAGTTTGAGAGAGAGTGGGGGAGGATAAGGAGGATCAGGGGAGGAGGCTGGACAGAAGAGAGGAAGGGGTGGAAATTATATAATGCAGTACTTACATATGAAATTATCAAAAATAATTTAAAATGTGTCCCTTGTTGTTTTTGTTGTTGTTGTTGTTGTTATTGTTATGGCCCTGGGTAATGTAGGTGGGAAGTGATTTGAGCAGGAAATATTCCAGACAAGTTCATTGTCTATGAGTCTCTGCATAAAGGATGTACTGCTGATAACTTATTTATAACTGAACCATGAAACACAACAAATGATGCCTTGAGTAGGGGCTGAGTTCAGTAGTCTCAGTCACAAAAGATACAAGTTAGATAGGCCCTTGCCATTGAGAAAACCAGTATCACCAAGGCCCAGAGTCCTAGTCCCTCTTCATCATTCTGGACTTGAGTTCCTTAACACTGGAAAAGTTCTGCTATGCTTACAAATGCTAAGTTTAAGTCCCAGGCAAGATGAAACAGAGAGATAAAGACCAGACTGAGGAGTCAAAGCATATGGTAGATCAATTCTCTCTTAAATAAAGAAGGCTTCCCTGACATTCTATACTCTAAGTCCATTTCTAAATGTAGTGGTTCGAAGAGGGCTGTGTAGCCAACTGTTCTTGGCTGTGTGGAAAAGTATGGAAACAAGTTTTTTTGTTTTACTATCTGTTTTGAAATGGGGTTTGCTGCAACCCACACTGACCTTCAGCTTAATATATAGCAGAGAATGATCTTGAACTCATGATTCTTATATCTCCACCATGTAATTGTTAGGATCACAGGTGTGCACCACGAGGCCTCATTTATGTGTTTCATGCATGTGAGGCAGGTATTCTATCAACAGCTACATCCCTGTCCCTGAAAGCTACTTTAAATTGGACAACTAGAACTTGAATAAATTGGAAAGAAAGAATGGGTGTTGCAGCAGGCCGCTTAGCCCGAAATAATAACACAGAAACCATATTATTTAAAGCACTGCTTGGCCCATTAGCTCTAGCTTCTTATTGGCTAATTCTTACATCTTAATATAACCCATCTCCATTAATCTATAGATTGCCATGTGACAGTGGCTTATTGGCAAAGTTTCAGTATGTCTGACTCTGGAGGCGGCTCCATGCCATTTCTCTGACTCCACCCTTCTTTCTCCCAGCATACAGCCTAGCTTTCCCCACCTAGTTCTCTTTTCCCCTGCCATAGGCTCAAAGTAGGTCTTTATTTATTAACCAATAAAAGCAACACATAGACAGAAGGATCTCCCATACCATTTCCCCTTTTCTGTTTAAACAAAAAAGAAGGATTTAACTTTAACATAGTAAATTTACATATAACAGTTATCAAGCAAGAATTACAGTTACAATATTTATATCTCTTTTCTTTTATCATAACTAACGAAAACTATAATAATAAATATCTATTTTTTAACTCCAGACTCCAAGACTCAAAGACTCCAGAAGGATATATTACATAAGTAAACAGGAAGTGCATTGTAAGCAACTTCCAAAACTCTAGAATTGACAGAGGCATCTCATTGCCTAGACAGTTACCCAAATTTCTTCTGTACCATTGGGGCATCCATCTTCAGCCTACAGGCCCATAGTATCCAACAGACTTTTCTATGAAGCAGGAAATTTCAAAAACAGTTCTGCCTATATTGGCAGTTTGTCAGTCACTTTCTTCTTTGTCTTGAAGAATGTCTGGCAGACTCTTTCTTGAAGTAGGAACCCCAAAGGATCATCTCACATTTTTCTCTGTGGGTCCTGCATGTCCAGTTCAGAAGTCTAGGCAGGAGCAGTTTCTTGCCCAAATGGCTGGCAAACTCCATAAGGAACCTCTTCAATGCCAATCTTCCTCTTAAAGTATTTGGTGATACCAGGAGCAAATGTGTCTCATTGTCATGAAAAGTCTTAAGTTATTAAAAAAATTTAAATGCCATATTATGAAGGTTTCTCAAAGATTTGAAGAATACCTATCCATCTGAAATATATCTCTGTACATCTAGAAAATCTAACTAACATAACTACAATCTTGACTATTATAGATGTCTCTATTAAGTTATATTTCTTAATTATACATTACATTTTTAAATGAGCTGTACAAACACAATACCTTAATCAAGAGCAGAAATATACATATAAAAAATTTACCTAAAATGTGTATCAATAAACCAAGATCAATACCAATGCAAATCTCTATAGCATATCCTCCTTTAAATATAAATAAACATTTATAAACAATATTTGGGAATATGGGCATAGTTTCTCCGAACTACTTCCTGCTGTTTATTGGGCAAAATATTTTCTTTGTGGAGGTGTTCACAGCAACTTTTCAGGAGGTCTTGTTCCATCAAACCAAACCAGTCTGGAAGCAATCCATAGGTTCACATCCTCTGTGGAAATAAGAGAAGAACCTCTTTTCCAAAGCAACATATCCTTACACCCAAATTTGGAAGTCATGATACCTTTATAATATACATGCTGGTTTAGCTTAGCAGCCCATACAATAAAATGTCTCTCTGTACTTAACTCCTTCACAGTCAAAAGAAGAAAACACAATAATATACATAATCCAGACTCTCTGTGAATTTTCCTTTTTTTTTTTTTTTTTGGTTTTTCGAGATAGGGTTTCTCTGTAGCTTTGGAGCCTGTCCTGGAACTAGCTCTTGTAGACCAGGCTGGTCTTGAACTCACAAAGATCCTCCTGCCTCTGCCTCCCGAGTGCTGGGATTAAAGGCATGTGCCACCACTGCCCGGCCTTGAATTTCCCATCTTTACATGGCTTATTTTTCTTTACTTCTTTTAATCTATGGCTGTCTGTACTCTGTCTCTTTAAAGACTTTACCTTTTAAAAAAAAAACATTTACTTCTTCTTATAACCTCTATATTCTTTTTCGTCTCTCTCCCACGTCTATGTACATTTATCCAACACTGTGACTTGTTTAGAGGGTATTTTTTTCCCATCTGGATTTGTCTTTTTTAGACATCTGTAATTCTTTACTGTCCAGGAGTGCTTTTTAAAATGCTAAGTGCTTCTTAAAACTTAAGCTATGCCATTTCTATAGTATATATGGTACTTCCTGCTTGCCTGCCCAGTCTAAAACTCAAGTTTCACCATTACTATGATATATATAGTACTTCCTGCTTGCTGCACACAGTCTAGCATGGTGGAGCTGCTTGCGCCTCTGAGAATCATGCACATAGCCTCATTCTCAGGCACACAGCCAGTCCATGTCACCATTAAGAAAGTGAATAAAGCTTCCTGTTCCTCTCTCTCAGAGAGGCAGTTGCTGACTCTCCTCTCTCCCCTGTCCCTCCTCTCTCCTTCTTTCTCTTCTCTCTCTTTTCTCTTTCCCTATCTCCTCTTCTCCCCTTCTCCCTCCCCCCTCATAATCCACCTAATAGATGTTCAACTCTACTCTAAAAAAAAAAGAAAGTGAATAAATACTGGGTAGATAAGCTAATTCACATTATGTGTCTTTTTTCTTGTGTTTGCCATATTTTTCATTAAAAATCATTTATTTTTGAGATTGCAATTTAATCGTTTCTTCCTTCCCTTCCTTCCCTCAAGCCCTCTCATATCCCTTCTCTGCTCCCCTTAAAGTTTATGAATTCTTTTTTCATCAATTATTATTGCATGTATATATGTATTTGTGTACATACATATATTCCTAAAAATAACATCTTGAGTCCATATAATGCTACTTGTATGTATTTTGGGGAGTTGTTTGGCACTGTACAATCAATTTGTGTGCTCTTCTCTGGGAAGGACCACTTCTCCTGCTTCCAGTTTTATTCAGTTGCCTATGACCCTTTGCATAGATTTGAGACCTCATGGGTCTTTTCTGATCCATCTTGGCATGCTATTGGTGCCATCTTTGTTCAGCTCATGTTTAGTGGTCATGTTGGTAAGGCTAACTTCTGGTGTCACTACGAGGTGCAATCTCACAGAAAAATACCTTTACTGATATCAGAAGATGTCATGCAAGCTTCCAATGGAGGAAGGCAACCAACAGTCCTACCTAGTTATGACATCTATGAACCACGTCAAGCACCAGTCTGGCACAATAACCCTGTGGTTTCAGTAGTGATACACATACCTTGGTAGTAAACAATGGCTCTCTAATCTTCACCAGAGAGATGTCGTGCTTGGAAATGAAAACCTCAGTGGTAACTAAATTGTGGCTATTGCAGGAGAATCTCCAACGACTAATTTCCTAACAGCATAATCCCTAACAACAAATTATAAACACAATGTGTACCTCCAAAGCAATCATTGAGGAAGAGCATTTGAATGCTGAGATGAACATAGCCATCGAGGGTGAAAGATCATTGAGGAACTCCAAAGAAATTTAGAAGCATGAGTAAGAGATTTTACTAGAATAGATGATTATAAAAACCATTACATGTCTTTAAGGAAGGATAGAATCGCCCAATTCAAACTGATGTTCTATCTTTGAGGTCTGAAACATACCATTCTGCCTGATCCTCACTAGCACCAGACTCTCTGAGTGACAGGCACTGCAGACGTATTTGACCTTCCCTTATTAGTAGACCGAGGTGTCTTAATTCAGTTTAATTTGAGAGGGATGGTCGGCTAGGTCTCTGGGCAATTGAAAAATCTATTATGGAGGTGACCCTTTGTATATAGCATGGCTTTGACCACTGTTAAAGGGAATGGGAGCCTCTTTAGTTTTTGCAGCAGCCTCGCTTATAGCAGTGAAATCTATAATACTCTATAAAACAAATGGCTGTGTTATATCAGAAGCTGGTGCAACTCTAAGGAAAGCATCCTAAAAAATCATTTGCACCAGCCTGGAAGGATAAGACTTCAGTGGATGCAGATGCTGAAATGCTTCAAGACCCTGCTTCATCAGAGACTGTCTAAATCATCTTGAAAAGACATATCTTACAATGTCATAAAGACTGTCTTACCTGTGTTATAAAGAAAAGTGTGTCAGAAAACAGAGGAAAAATAAGTTTTCTTGTATGTCCTATTGATGTTGTGCTTTATTCTTATTAGATATATAGAAAATATCATCTCCCCAAGTCCTTTGGAGTCATCAGCCTCTTTTAGAATCCTAAGACAGCTCTCTTGTCATGTGTTTTGTGAAAGTTGCCTTCCTTACTTGCCAGCATTGTAAACAGCCCAATTTTGTTCTGTCCTTGATGGTTATAAAGTGTCAGGATTTTTTCCTGTCTGACTTCATATTTGTATGGTTGGAGCAAGAGGGGAAAAATGATAAACAAAATCTGGAAAAGAGATGAAGAATATAGTGGCATTTCAATTGTATTTTAATAAATAAAGCTTGCCTGAAGATCTGAGAGTAAAACAGATTGGTCAGCCTTATAAACCAGGTAATGGTAACACACACCTTTAATCCCAGTAGCCAGTCTAGTTTTCCATAGAAACCGGGTGATACATGTCTTTAATTACAGTGGTGCACAGCTTTAATCCCACTCCTAGAAAGGATTATAAAATGGGAGGAAACAGCTCTCAGTTACAGTCTTATTCTGAGATTCCTGGAGGTAGGATCACCATTTTGAACTGAGGTCAAGGTAAGAGCCAGTGGCTGGCTGCTTTGCTTTTTGGGCCTTCAGGTTGAAACCCAGTTTCTTTCCCTGAGTTTTTATTAATTGTGCATCAGAAGAACATGTTGCTGGAATGTGGATCTAGGAGCAGTTGAATCAAGCTGCCAGCTGCTAGAAGTGTCTAATAAGAAAATTAGAGCAAGGTCATTTCTGGCTATGTGACTCTGGTTCTAAATAGGTTTTACAAAGAGGCTGTGATTGCGCTTGGAAAACACAAACAAATTGGCTTTGCAGAATAAAGGCCAAACTACGTTTTGGTTAGAAAATTAAAATGATTTTCTGGGAGGTGTTCTGGGAGAATTGAGGGGGGCTGTTTAATGACAGGGAGAATTGAGGGGGCTGTTTTAATGACTAGGAGAAATGAGGGGGCTGTTTTAACAACATCTTGTGCATTTCCGGTACAAGTGGGTTTTGAAGAGTGGGGCTGTGGATTCAAGATTGTTTTCACAGGGTCCCTAAAAGAACACAGGATTAGACAGGGGACAGGGGGGCACATATATGAAATTCTCAATCTAGATACTGGAAGAAGGACTGGGGGAGATGCCTCAGTGGATAAAATACTTTATATAATGAATGGGAAGTGAACTGGAGTTGAGATCCCCAGTTCCCATGTTAAAAACAAGACAGACATAGCTGACTATCCAGCACGTGGAGACAGAGAAAGCGGTGAAACATGATAGACTAACCACAAATGGCCAATTTTGGGTCCAGTGAGAGAGCCTGCCTCTTAAATAAAATAAAAAGTGATTGCAGAGGACACCTGACCCTTATGGTCTCTGAACACACAAATCCACACACGCATATACATATATGCATGCACAACATATATGCAAAATAAAGATATTGGAAAGAGAGGCACCATTAAAAAAAAGTTCTGCCATTTGCAAGAAAATGGGTGGGGCTTGAAACAACACTACTAAGCAAATTAAGTCAGCCTAGAGAGAAAAATATTGCCATTTGTGGAACTCTGGGTTTTAAATACAATCACAAAATTATGTATGTATATATGACATGAGAGTGGAAGTAAAATTGTCTAGGGGACAAGCAACTAAGGAGGGAGAAAGGGTGCAAAAAGAGAAGAAGGTGGCATGGGAAAAATATGCTCAACCTACAATATATACTTGAATAAAAGTGAAGAAAATTAAATTTAAAAAGCATAGATATTTTAATATCATAAGCTTAAAACATGGTTATGTCACTAATTTCCCTGGAATGTTTTTTTTGTTTGTAGACAGCCAGGGACAGAAGTACTTCCAGCACATACTCACGTATAAATATTCATGCCACATCCCCCTGCCTCCCCCACTGACTCTTTACAGACTCCTGAGCCTCAGAGGAGAGTCGGTACCAGTCTAGCTGCGAAATTGCTCCTAAGGTTCAGGTTCAGCCTCAGACATCCCAAAGCTGTTTGAAAACAACAAAGACTTCAGTCAAGATAAAAGGTTGTAAGTGTCTGTGTGCTCAAGCTTATATTTCGCGTGAGATTAGCTTTCACTCTGCCAACTCTCCCGGTTGTTACAAGCTGCCCTGGTGTTGTGTGTTTTGTGCTTCCCATAGAGAGGAAATGGGTCTGTTGATTTCCTGCCCCTTTTCTGAGTCTATCAGTTGCTGGCGAAGGCATGATCTGTTATTGAATCCAAGTCAGCAAAATCCCTCTGGCCACAGTCAGTTTGTACACTTGAAAACACATACTATGAGACCTGGTAGGCACCGCAGTGGACACTGGCTTGCAGTGTGGAAATTTAGACCCAAGTCACACAGAATGCATTTTACTGTCTCAAGACATTCACGTGACAGACACGTATTTAACCATACACCCCCTGTGCTGACTTCTCACATACTGAATAATTTGCTCATAAAAATCTAGAGGCAACTTCCTTCCTTTTTTATTTGGATCTGAGTATGCTGGCTGATTTTCCATGTCTACTTGATTGGGCTATTGGGCTCACATATGTTAAACAGTGTTTTGGGATGTGTCTGAGAACAACCTTAGAGTCAGCAGAGGCTACACCCACCGCTCTGCACCCTACAGCCTGTAGGGGCCAGAATGGATCTAATGGGAAGACAAAAGGTCACTTTTCTTGAGCTGGGTGGTCAATCTTCTGCTGGGGATGCAGAGCTTCAGATCTTGGATATATAGTGACACCCATACCTCCTTCCCACTTTCAGACTTAATTCTCTGATTCTCTTGCAGATGACACACTATGGGACTTCCTAGCACTCATGACTGAATAAGGGAGTTTTCTGGGATGAAATAATCTTTAAAAATTAACCTCTCATCCCATATGCCTCTCTCTCTTACCTTCTCTCTCTTACTCTTACTCTCGGAAGAGTATTGGTTAATGAAGTGGGATTCCTCACTTAATCTCTCCCAGGAAATCCTTTTGGGGATCAAGTCAATGAGAAAACAACCAGGGCTTATAACTATACCTGTGGCTATGGCCTCACTTTATATATAAGAATTCTTTAAAAATTATATAGGTAAATTAAATACTTAGCTAAAGAAATCTTATATTTCCAAAGCGGTTGTACAAGTTTGCATTCCCACCAGCAATGGAGGAGTGTTCCCCTTACTCCACATCCTCTCCAGCATAGGCTATCATTGGTGTTTTTGATTTTAGCCATTCTGACATGTGTAAAATGGTATCTCAAAGTTGTTTTGATTTGCATTTCCCTGATCACTAAAGAAGTTGGATATGACCTTAAGTATCTTTTAGCCATTTGAACTTCTTTTGTTGAGAATTCTCTGCTCAGTTCAGTACACCATTTTTTAATTAGGTTATTTAGAATTTTAATGTCTAGTTTCTTGAGTTCTTTATATATTTTGGATATCAGACCTTTGTCTGATGTGGGGTTGGTGAAGATCTTTTCCCATTCAGTAGGATGCCTTTTTGTCTTAATGGCAATGTCCTTTGCTTTATAGAAGCTTCTCAGTTTCAGGAGGTCCCATTTATTCATTGTTGCTCTTATTGTCTGTGCTACTGGGGTTATACATAGGAAGTGGTCTGTGCCCATGTGTTGCAGTCTACTTCCCACTTTCTCTTCTATCAGGTACCAGACCGAAAAAGATAAATATGAACCTTTGTCCGGCAATGGATGGAGACAGAGACAGAGACCCACATCAGAGCACTGGACTGAGCTCCTAAGGTCCAGTTGAAGAGCAGAAGGAGGGAGAAGATAAGCAAGGAAGTCAGGACCACGATGGGGTTGTTCACCCACTGAGACAGTGTGCCTGATCTCATGGGAGTTCACCAAATCCAGCTGGAATGGGACTGAATGAGCATGTAATCAAAACGGACTCTCTGAATGTGGCTGACAATGGGGGCAGACTGAGAAACCATTGATAATGGCACTGGGACTTCTTTCTACTGCATGTATTGGCTTTTTGGGACCCGAGTCTATTTGAATGTACACCTTCCTAGGCCTGGATGGAAGTGGGAGGGTCTTGGACTTCCCACAGGGCAGGATACCCTTCCTTCTCTTAAGACTGGAGGGGGAGGGAGAAGGGGGAGTGGGGCAGTAGGAGGGGAATGGGAGGAGGGAGGAAATGAAAATTTTTAAATGAAAAAATAAAAAAATAAAAAATAATTAAATAAATCTTATATTTTTGAAAAATTTTTATTTCAGAGATACTATTTTTCACTTATTATTCAGCTCTAATGAGGAATTTAGCATTAACAATTTAGTCCCCCACTGACACTTGTGCTGTCAAATATACAGAAATTTACAAACAAATTACTAGGTGAACTCCTTATTTAAAATGAACACTTAACTGTGTGAAAATAAAATTTCTGCTCTCCTTACATCTCCCACTCAATATAAACAGTTTATTTTCTTTCTGGTGTTTTCTTAAGTAGGAAAACTTTTCAAAGCAGACATGCTGTGAACTAGACTGTAGACATCACCTCTCTACAAATGGATGCATCTGGATAAGTTAGACATGACAGGATTGTGTCAGGAACACTGGGAGGCTAGCATTCAGACTTTGCTTCCTCTGCGAGACAAGATTTTCCAGAGAAGCCAAATTGCCAGGATGTCTGTAGACATCTTTACCCATCTCTCTATTAATCTACCTGTATTTCAGCCTATTGTCTATCAAGAGATTTATGTTAATAAATTGGAATTGGCTTGAGTGATTATGGGAAATGGCAACTCCAAAGTCTGCATTGTGGACTGGAGACCTGGGCCAACCTACAGTTTAATTCCAAAACTGTTGCTGGCAGAATCCCCTTTGCCCAGGAGACACTGCTATTCTTTTCTAGTCAAGTCTGCACTAATTGCCTGAAAATCACCCACATTATGGAGACTAATCTACTTTATTCAAAGTTGACTGACTTAAAAGTTCATCTTTTGGGATTGTAGAGATGGCTCAGCAGTTCAGAGCTCATATTGTTCTTGCAAGAGGACCTGAGTTCAGTTCGCAACACCCAGGTTGGGTGTCTCACATCTACCTGTAACTGCAGCTCGAGGAGATCCATCACCTTCTTCTGTGCTCATCAGGCACTGGCACTCACATGTACACACATAGACACACACATAGAGATATAATTTAAAGACAACAAAAAAAAGAAAATTCCTTCCAAGTGCTCTCCAAAACATTTGGCCAATCCCCAGGTACTATTGTTTAATTTCCGGTGGCAAGTTGATATATTCAGTCAGTTGTCAAACCAAGAATATGAATCTTTTGAACACAGTATTAAACAGACTTCTGACCTGCATTCTCAGAGATTCAGATTCTAATTTCTGGTTATAGTGAACTCCACAGGTTGAGGAGGAGGCAGCTCTCCCAGAAATCATCCCTGTACTGCTCTGGGTATGTCCCTGTAAGATCATGGTCCTGCCTACTCTACAGATGGTAAAGTTAAAGCCCACAGCCATGAATTGGCTTGGCTAAGGGAGCTCATGTGAGTATTTTAACCTGGATCTTTCACTCTCTTCCCAGAACTCTTCCTGCATAACATATTTCCCAACATCTGGTGCAAGCAAGACTTTCTGAGGTTGAAATCCCACCTCGAGATTAAACCTTTCTAAAATCTAAAATGAACTAACAGGATTTTCTCCCAAATGTCACAACTTGATCCCCAAAGGAAAGACAAGGAAATTCTGAAGAACAGCAACAAGGGAGGACTCCCATTAGTACACCTGCAGGTGTAGTGCAAAGCTACAGGAAATGAGGCAATATGGTGGTGACAAGCCACCGGCACAGAGCTGTCAACTACCCAAGTCATGATAGCGATGCATACATTGTGAGGGAAAGCTAAGATCCCAATAAACACTGTTAAAAATGATTTTGTAAGAAAAAATAGTTTTTCTACACATAGCACACATAGAAATAAATCCCATATGGACCCATATAGAAACAACATTTTGAGGCTTTTAGTGATCGTATCTGTAGATGCATTTTAAGGGCTGTTGTAATGAAAAGGCAGTATGGTGTTGACAAACATTCCCCTGGAAGCCACCGAACCCATGACAGAGGTACACTGCGAGGAAAGCACAAGCTATCAATGAATGTTGCTAAAAATGACTATCCGTGTGAGAAAAAAATAGACTTCCTACACAGACCACACTTAGAAATAATTCTAGTTGAATCCATGCAGGAACAAAAATTTGAGACTTGTAATAGAAAATTAAAGAGAATATTTTTATAACAGGAAAGAGGAATATCTCTCATAAAACACGAAAAGAACAATCTGGAAAATAGCATTGTCGTAAGAATACTAAGCCAACATTTGTTTACTTTCCTATATATTTTATGATATTGACTACACAAGATGTACTAAGTCATATGAGTCTCATGATAACACTATGCGGCAGTAAACATTACAGTATTCATAAAAGATGGAGGCCTGGTGAGGCCGTTAGTTCATGTATTCTAGCTCTAATGCCATCGCTGTCTATACCTCTCAAGTGGGGAAAATCAACCACATTCAAGCTAACCACATAATACGTGAGCTAATCAAACCTACCATGTACATACTAGGGAAAATACTTTCAATGCATATAGCTATCATGGTAAAACACATATAATATTTGTTACTTACAAATCAAAAATGGGCCCAGATTAGGAACAAACAGCATGTCAGAAAGGCAGGTGTATGGCTATTATCATATGAAAATATGCATGCTGCTAGGCACATAATTCATTGTAGTCATTTTGGAAGTAATTTGGCAGTATCTATGAAACTAGAACATGTGGTTTTCTATAATCTAGAAAATCCTTGATGCCCATAGGGGAAAAGAATGAATCGAATAAACTGTGTGTTAATTACATTTTGGAATGCAAAATTTTGGTTGAAGCAGTTGAGTAGGCTATATACTACATGTTAACACTTGGGTAAGTCTAAAACCTTAGTAAATCACCATATGCATTGTCATGGGTCATAAGACTTATGATAAATTTCACAATAATAGTTGCCCTGTGTGTGTGTGTATGGGGGGGAGGTATTAAGGATGGGAGGGATTAGTGGATAGGTATAGAAATTTAACTTTATCTTTTTTCCTTAAGAAAATAAAAGGATGTACACAAGAAAATACAATTAAATGTTAAGCCATTTAAAAATCTAGATAAATCTAGGTAGTAGGTATTTGTGATGGCGAAACATGATTGGCAACTTGACTAGACTGAGAGCACCTAGGAGACTAGTAAAGCCACATAGGCTGCATCTGTGAGATTTCTAGACAGGACTGCTGACAGAGAAACTTGCCCTGAATATGAACTGCAGTGATGAGCTGGGGCCAAATGGGAAAAGGTCAAGCAGCATTGGGTCCTCTCTTTCTGCTTCCTGGACACTGTGATGTAAGCTACTCTACTGTGTCATACCTTTTCTGTCGTCATAGGCAGAAACCTCTGATTGTAGGCCAAAAAATCTATTCCTACAAACTCTACCACAGCATTGAAAGTCTAACAATAGAGTTTCAAAGTTTGGTGTATGTGTATGTGTGTCTGTTTATTATTTTCTATGCATTTAATATTGTACATAGCTACACTTAAAACAAAAGCACACTGTAGTCATTCATTGTAAGAGTCAATTATAATTCTCTTCTTCCTAAGAACTATCTTGCATGGATTTCAGTTTTCTACATATTAATAATTTTTAATATCTCTTTCTACTTATTATCAAAGTTTAGAATAGAAGGAAGACCTCAAGGGCATTTATTCAAATCTTCTGAGCTCAAGTTAGTATTTTGGGTAAAATCCTTCCTCAAATTTTGCTTTATGATTAATAACCTGAAAATACAGCTTTTGTTAACTGGATATTTTGTTTTCAGGAAGTCAAGGTTCACTGATACTGAATTTTTGAAGAAGCTGAACATAGTTGGATACACATAATGCTAATTCTATGCATAACGTGTGTGTCTCTCTACAATGAGACAGAGTCTGTGGGAAATCTCAGGGCTATTAGCATAACCATCAATTATCATTATTTTGGTAACATGAAGAAGCAAAAGTTGAAAGAGATCTGACTGGCAAAATGTCAACTACTGTAGAATAAATGATAGGGAATGAATGGTGTGGTTGTTTTGAGTATTTTAGGGAATGCTGCAGTTACATCAGTGGATATGGCTCTTTGAGCAACTGATAAGGTAGACATTGGCATCCCCCATTTTTAGATGTAGGTAACAAGATTCAGTGAGATGAAATGATTTCCCCCAAATCTTAAGAAAAATTACATCAATCCTAAAAATAAGTCTAGGGCTCTCCCCATACCTACTACTTTTAACTGTGGTCATATATTTTAATATTGAACATCTTTGCTAAGTTAAGGAGAAAATCCTCCAAAGCAGGGCAAGGGGGAAAATCTCATTATTAGAAATATAATAATCCTGGTTTCTAATTCACAAAATAAT